>PGCI01000135.1:0-236324 GCA_002873125.1 Puccinia coronata f. sp. avenae | reverse complement strand
AACAGAAATCAGTTACAATAAACAATGGCACCGTATCCACAAGACAAAGATTTGGAAAATATCCTACCATTAACGAACCCTTCTGGATCGGGCGGAATATTTCCAGGCAGTTTAAACATGAATATTGATCCACCTAGCTCTGGCATTGGCGCTGGACACGTTCCTACACCTCCACCGCCACCCCCAGTTTCGACCTATTGCACGGGAAAACCTAGAATCAATCTTCGGACGTCCCAGCTTATCAGAAACAAAAGGCAAGAGAGCAAGAAGAAAGGACACAAAAAAAGATGAAATTCCGACCCACTCAGGCGAACAACACCACCAACAAGAACAACATACCAACAAGACAATACCAACAACAGCAACATAATAAACCAGCAACTGGCACTTACGGCTTACGACCTGACAATTTTGAAGATTCAGACCACGGCCAGCAGTTATAATCAAGGAACCAGACCTCAAGTACGAAGGAGATAACTTCAAAGAATTCCTAGACCGGTTTGAGTTGGCTGCTGAGATATATGGCGCAGGAGATTTCGACAAAGCTCGTCAAGTATGCAGATTTGTGAAAGGCGAAGACTTGAAGAAGGAACTAGAATCGATGGAAGGATACGACGACAGGGATTGGAAGACTCTACGCAAGAGCATGCTTGATGTATGGGGAGGCTCGCCTTTGAAGATTCGTTACACCATCCAGGACCTATATGACTTAATCAAGCTCTGTCAAGACAAAGGAGGGATCAAGGACATCAAGGACTTTAGGATCTACCAGTCAAAATTTATGATGATCACCAAATACCTGGTCCGAAACGAACACATACCCGCCAAGACCAGTGTATCACACTTATTTTTCCTGGCATTCCACGAGAATATCAAGTCAGCATCAACCGAGAACTAGTCAAAAGCGATTTAATCCTACTGGAAAAGATGGATACAACAAACCACCCATTCTAGAGGACGTTATGGAAGTAGCGGAGGACGAAGTTCGAGCCCGATCTATAAACGCCTTCGAAGCTGGATCCAACTTTGCTGCAGCAAACAAAGAAATGCAGAAGAACTTGGACTTGAAGAAAGGAGATGGAAAGAAACGAGAAAAGATGTTGGAAGAATATCCCAAGGAACCAGTTCAATCACAAATCGAAAGTATGGCCAAAGCCATTGAAGCACTTGCCAGTAAACTCAATGCCCCAGCCAAAGCAGAATACTCGCGGAAATGAAGCACCATCGGGACGTCTCTATGAGCCACGACCCTGCTCTTACTGTCATCGTGAAGGTCATAATTCAGCATACTGTCATGAAGCTCAGAAGGATGAACGAGAAGGATTAGTGAAAAGAGATGGAAAGTTCTTCAACCTACCTAGTGGCGAGCGAATTCCCTGGGACCCTTCAAGACCTATCAGATCTGTAGTAGCAACTGAATCAGCAAACCAAAAGCAAAAATCAATACAGTATATGCAACAGACAATTCAGCAGTATTTCAGGTCAACAGAAACGATGAAGAACCTTCTGATTCAATCAGCAATGCAGCACATAGTTTGGGACCCACCAAAGCTAGGATCAGAGGAAGCTCTCAAAAAGCAGTCTGCCAGAGAAGAAGAAGCCTTGAAACAACAAAGCAGTTCCGGATGGAAGCAAACGCAGCCACCACACGAGCAGAAGCAATGCGAGGGCGACGAAAGGTCCAACACGAAGAAACTGCAATGGACATAGATCGGAGGAACCATCCGAGGAAGTGATTGCGGAAGTACCTGCGACTAGGAGGACTCCTGGAAGAATTCTAGAAGCACCACAACCCAAGAAAGACAAACCATCAGCTGAGGCAGCTTTGTTAGCAGAATTAGACAATATGAAGATGCCAACCACTTTTTCCCAGCTCACCGCTATATCACCAACCTACGTGGAGGAGCTCATCAAGAAACTTCAAAACAGAATTCCCGGACCACAGGCTTCAAAACTATCCTACATCAAAGAGGTCGGAGCTAAAACCCATAAAGTAGCAGGAGCAATGATCAAACAGGAAGATGAAGAGGAGAAAGACTTTAACTGTTTTTACAGCTGCGCTCTTGGTTACATCGAAACACGGATTAAGGACGAAAGGGTACCCTTCATGATTGATTCGGGGTCAATGGTCAATGTCATACCAGCCAAACTAGCAATCGATCTGGGATTGGAAGTAGTAGAAGTGGACATTCCCATGAGAGGAGTTGGGGGAGAGCGGTGCGACATAAACGGAGTAGTTGAAAACTGTGATCTTACAATTGGACGATTTACGGGACCAGTACACCTCTTTGTGGCACCGCAAGCTCAAGAATGCATTTTGGGACGACCATTCTTATTCGATTACGACTGTACTTTGGACTACCCAGGCGATGGCGAATATCTGCAATTTCAAGGCGACGTTGGACGACGAATCACAGTTCCAATTGCCAGAGTAGGAAAGGGGACAGGGTGGAATCAGTTTAAACACCTAAATGGGAAACCAGCTAAAATTTCAACCAACCAGCATTTTTTATGAATTCAGGTGTCCTAACCAAAGAATTGCCATTGGACCCAGTAACGACCATCAATTCTAGGGCACCTAATCAAAAATTTATCTGGGTTAAAAAACTATTTCTTTATCAAACAAAGTTCCATCAAAACAAAGTTTAAGAAAATCTACATTCACCTACTTTTCTACTCCATCAAGAAGTTCCTATTTTTACTGGTAATATTTCCTAAGGCCCTCAAAGCTATTTTTAAAAAGAAAACAGATAAACCCAAAAATAGGCTCTTTCAGCACATCTCAAACAAGATCAGGGCTTGGAACCAGAAAGGAAAAGAGGAAGGACCGGTGGTTAACAACAACTTACTTTTGAAGGGGCTCAAATTAGCTGATCAGGACGGCCGCTGCATGGACCCGGATGGCGAGACCCTATGGTGTATGACCAAATACAAACCCGTAGCTAAGAAAGTCAGGCCGTGAATCAAGCCATGCCGCAATCAATCAACCCACCACTTCAAAGACCACCCCTCACTAGAGATCCGTATCAGACACCACTCACCCCTCATCCACCAGATTTACACCAACTTGGAAAGTAACGAGGAGCGGTTGGGTGTTATCAGTTTTGGACCTGACGGATGGTTAAGCGCAGAAGAACTCAAGTTATTCAAACATCTTATAGTGCTCAGGCAGGGAGCGTTAGCGTTTTGTCCCGCGGAACGAGGCTTACTCAAACATTCTTATGGACTACCTTACGTCATTCCGGTCATTGAGCATGAGCCATGGCAAAAGAAACCAATCCCAATACCCGCAGCTATCAAAGACGAATACGTAGAGTTAGTAAGGGAAAGGATAAGAACCAAGTTATACGAACAGTCAACCTCAAGTTATTCAAGCCCAGTCTTTTGTGTCAAAAAGCATGATGGGAAGCTCCGGATAGTCCACGACCTTCAAGAAATGAATAGAGTGACAATTCGGGATGCTGGACTACCACCCGCAACAGAAGAATTTATCGAAGCATTTGCTGGACCGTGCGTGCTATGGACTAGGCGACATCATGGGAGGATATGACGAAAGGGAATTAGCGGAGGAATCTCGACCTTTGACAACCTTTGACACACCTTTGGGAAGATTTCACTCACCGCGATTACCTCAAGGAGCAACCAACTCGGTAGCAGTCTATCAAGCACAGATGATGTGGATCCTGCAGGAAGAAATACCAGAGTATGTAGGCGTATTCATAGACGATGGAGGAATCAAAGGACCAAGGACGACTTACGACGGCAGAGGTACTGAAGGAGAATCCGGGGATTAGACGGTTTATATGGGAGTATGCGATTACTTTGGAAAGGGTACTATTCAGGATTGAAGAGGCCGGGCTCACGATATCAGGCAAGAAATTTGCGTGTTGCGTCCCAGCTTTGGATATTGTAGGTCACGTGGTCTCAAAGGAAGGGCGACGGGTATCCAGGCAGAAGAAAAACAAAATCATAACCTGGCCAACTCCTGAAAATGTCACGGAACTCAGAGGATTTCTAGGATTAGTCACTTACGTGCGAATATTTATAGAGAATCTATCAGAAAAAGCAGCACCTCTCAGGCAACTTACCAGGAAGGAAGTAGAATGGATATGGAGTGGCGCTGCAATCAAGCATTCAATCGACTGAAGCAAATAATTGGAGAAGATATTGTTTTGAAGAGTATTGACTATTCACCTGAGGCCGGGATCATTCGACTAGCGGTGGACTCAAGTTTTATAGCTGCAGGAGCAGTACTATCTCAGCAAGAATTGACACAGGGTTGGATCGACCAGTTCTCTATGAATCGATAGTCTTTTCACCAGTGGAATCAAGGTACTCTCAACCAAAATTAGAACTATGTGGAGTAGCTAGGATTTTGAAGAAACTTCAGACGTACCTGTGGGGCCAGCATTTCAAACTCCAAGTGGACGCCAAGTCTTTAATTCAAATGATCAACTCTCCCTCACTTCCAAACGCCCCTATGACCAGATGGGTGGCTTTCATTCAGCTTTTTTCATTTGACATAGTACATAAGCCAGGAAAAACCTTCACATTACCGGATGCACTCTCCAGAAGACCAATTTCTAGCGAGGAAGAAGAATTCTATGACGATCAGCCTGACTTTGATGAAGAAGAACCACTTATAAAGCCATGCTACCTGTTTCGGATCTGCTCAATTCAAACCCAAGTAGAGACAAAGGAGTGGGAGGAACCTGGATATTGGCGGCAACTACGACACTATTTGGAAACTCTCGAGCAACCACCGGATATGGACAAAGAAGATTTTGCAAAATTAAGAAGAAACTCAGCCAAATTCTACAGCAGCGAAGGAAGGCTCATGAGGAAGCATTCACCAGCCCCGCAAATAGTTATATCCAAAGATACTTATCAAGAAAAACTCCTCCGGAAGGTCCATGAAGAGTTAGGCCATCGAGGAGTGGAAGAAACGTATCAGCGGCTAGTAACACGGTTTTGGTGGCCTAGTCTGAAGAAGAAGGTAAAATTATGGGTTAAAAGTTGTGCAGCTTGTCAGAAGAGGGATCCGCTAGTACCAAGGGAAATTCGAAATCCGACTGGTAGCAGTAATCTTTTTGGACGAGTTGCGCTGGACGCATGTCACATCAAAGCAGGACAGTATAAGTACCTGATAGTAGCACGGGACGACTTATCCGGCTGGGTAGAAGCAGCTCCATTGGTCAAACTCACGGCAAGCAATGTGGCCAAGTTCCTTTTGGAATACTGGGCCTATTGGTACGGCTCCATCAAGACAGTCACGACGGATAACGGATTGGAGTTCAAGGAAGATTTTGAAGAGGAAGTGCAGAAGATTGGGGCTAAACTAATCCAGACTACTGCATATTACCCCAAGGCAAATGGAATGGTGGAAAGAGGACACAAACCTATAAAAGATACTTTAGTCAAAATGTGTGGAGGATCTGGGGGAAAATGGAGGGAGTACTTACCCTTGGTTTTATTCTCAGACAGAATTTCTACAAAAAGGACCACTGGATTTACGCCCTACAAATCATCTTTGGCCAACTACCTGTGTTGCCGTGGATTTGGAAATGGACACCTACCTGGGAATTGATTGGCTTAGTATCAGCACTACAGCAGAATTACTGGAAGCCCGGACAAAGCAGCTGGAAAGGCGGGACGAGGTCATAAAAGAAGCTCACGATAAGTTAATGCAGGCACGTGAAACCTCAGTGCGTTATTGGGACCGAAAAATGGCAGCAAGATTACGAGAACCGTTGGATCCTGGTGAACTAGTTCTAGTCTACAACAAAAGTCTAGAGGATCAGTGGGGAAAACTTTTTGCAAACAGGTGGAACGGACCATTCAAAGTGAAAGAACAGCTTCCTAAAGGATCATACCTGCTAGAAGAATTGGACGGGACGGAACTGAAACGGACTTATGCAGCCTCCCACATCAAGAGATTCTTTCCACGTGGACGTAAACTAGATGATATACAGCAAGAAGAGCTAGATGCAGAAGAAGAAGGCTCAGCAGAACAATCAGACCAGCAGGAAGAAGATGAAGAAGACGCTATGGATCAGTCAGAATAAACCTACCTCCTGGATACGAGACTAAACTGTTCACACTCAAAGTCACCAAAAGTTATCAACTGCCACTAACCCAGATGTGGCCAAACGTTCTTAAATTTTTTTCATCAGCTCTCACATCAGAAAACATACAAAGAAGAAAAACAATGGAAAAATAAATAAGTTGGGGAGGAATCTTACCCCTTCTTTTGGATAAAAGAAGTCATAAAAACACTTAAAAAGGAACAAAAACTTGAAAAAGATTCATCCAACTCACATCATTTTTTTTCTGAAGATTCTTTTTTCTCCTTCCCATCCCAGTGGCAGCTTCAGCCCTCAAGACTGATGAATATTAACCTCACTGTTGGCATTTCTCACTCAGGGACATGGCAAGGTTAGGGACAACCTCATTTAAGTTGGGGGAGGGGTATTGTTAGATTTATTTCAAATTAAAAAAAAAAAAAAAAAAAAAAAAAAAAAAAAAAAAGAGAAGAACTAATAAAAATATAGTACTAAAAAACTACGATACAAGATTTTTTTGTTTTTTTTCCAAGGTTTTCTTTGTTTTTTTCAGTTTTTTTCTTATCACATTCGATTTTTTTGGTTTTTTTCGGATTTTCACCCCGGGAGCTCATAACTCGTGGTATTCAGACCAATTGGCGGCCTAGAAAAAGAACAAACGAGGCAATCAGTACACCACAAGGAGCAGGGAAGAAAGACAAGATGAAAGGAGAAAAACTCACCGCAGCTTATTGGCGGCGCATAACTCGATCAAGCGAATGATAGCGGCGGGTGATGAACTTGAAGGTTTGCACGCGGTCGGCGCACTCGGCTCCGTCGCGAGGAGGGAATCGGGTGTAGTTCGACACCATGGCGGACATGGCGGATTGGTAGAGATCGGTAAGGTGTTGAGGACCGAAGGCGAAGCGATCGAATCGGGCCGGCTCATGATCACGACGAAGGAGTGCGTGGATTTGATCGTCGTCAAGCCGATGGTAATCTTCGGGATCGAAAAAACCAGGAGGATTGGGTGTCGCGGGGCGAGAGAAATTAGTGAATGGATAGGTGGTCGAGACCGGGTCGCCTTGATCATTGGTCAGTAACGGCTCGGATTGGGTGTCCGCAGGGTCGGAATCGGTGTCGATCGGATCCGTAGTCGGGGCGCGAGGCTCAGAGGCAGGACGAGGAACTGGGGGCGCCGCCGTGTTATAGAAATAGTCGACAATAAGGTCCTAAGGGGCGGGAAACAGAAAGAGATCAGAACCATCAGACCCGCTAGAAGAAACGAGACGGGACTTACATGCGCTTCGTTAAACACGCGGGTAGCCTCAGCGATACGAGCTGGGTCACCTACAAGACGGCCACGATTCGCGGAGGACATCTGGGCAAAACGGAACGAGGTCAGCAACAAGGGAACAAGAAAAAAAAAAAAAAAAAGCACGATTACCTGAGCATCCTCGGACGCATTGGTAGCACCTGGGCCATTATGGTGAAGGTGCTCGGGGAGGCTCTCGAGACCGGGAGGGACTGGGCCCCTGGGGTAGGCCTGGAACACCTAGGGATAACGATTGTATTGGGGGAATATCA
Organism: Puccinia coronata f. sp. avenae; assembly: GCA_002873125.1. Taxonomy (NCBI): domain Eukaryota; kingdom Fungi; phylum Basidiomycota; class Pucciniomycetes; order Pucciniales; family Pucciniaceae; genus Puccinia; species Puccinia coronata. The sequence continues at coordinate 228,696 of PGCI01000135.1, read as the reverse complement.
GTACAGGCAACTCAACTAGCCTGATGAAACACAAAGCGAGCTGGACTTACCGGAGGGACGGAGCGGGACTCCACAAATGCCGGGTACGGATCAAACACCGGCGGGGAAATGCGGTGCGCAGCATGTCCAATCACGGCGTGATTGGAGCGCAGCACCTGAAATACGAGCCGGATCAGTATACATGATTGCCGAAAAATGAAAAAGAAGAAGACTTACTAAGTTCTCCGGTGCGACGGGAGTGGGCGGAGGTCGCTCGACGATGGAACGTCGGATAAGTGAGCCGTGTTGATCGACAACGGCAACCCCGTTCCTGAATAGGACTCCGTTGGAGTCAAAATATAGATCCTCGAAGGGAGGAGGAGCGGCATTGGGGGGAGCTCAAACGGAGGCGGGATAAGCATCAGAAGAAGGGAGCATAGCTAAGGAAGATCGGTTTCGGCGGCGATAAGCTCGGCTAATGGTGGATTGGTAGGGGTATGGAGCAGGCTTGTAAGAGGCTTTAGCTGTGCGGATGACAGTCATACGACGTGCGGTAGATCGCTGGGGAAGGAAAAACGGAAATCCAACGATACGGCCGGTACTTATACCCGGCGGAAAACATAGGAGAGGACTGAACAGAGAAGGCTGGGTCGAGACAGGGCGTGTGTCGCTGCCGGCTACACCGATACCCGTACGATCGAGTGGGTCGACCAGGGTAAGCCAGATTGGGCCGAGGGCTAGTCGCTGAAAGGCTGGTGTTATCGACCGACCCAACCAATGCACGAGAGGAAGGCCAGTCGACATGGTGGTGTGGCTGTCACCTGGAAGAAGAATTCAACTACATTAGTGGGGGTTCCCATGCAAAGAAAAGAAAACAAGGCGAGAAGAAGATCACTTACCAGATTTGAGCGTGAGTAGTCGGTCGAGAGCGTGCGTGAGGTGATTCGAAGGCGGCGGAAGAAGATTTTCGGACATCTGGCAGCTGACAGGCCGCTCCAGAGCCGCGAGGTACCCACGTCCGAACCGGAGGCGTACGTAAGCCGGGGGTGCGGCGCAGCCACCCAAGGCTTCTAGAACAATTCGGACGAACACGTAAGCGGGGGACGTGCCGCAGCCAGCCGAACACCCCGAACCCATCCAAAACAGACGGGCTTGGCCCGCCGCACAACAAAAAAGGACGGCCCGACCCAAAAACAAAGCTACGGAGCCCACTGCGCACTGCGCAAGGCGGACCGAACCCAGACCAACGTCACACGTATACGCGACGTCGACAGCTGCGGATGCTGCGGACTGCGCGCAGCAACCCGAAACCCCCGAAAAACACGAAACCCTAAAAACGCTAGAAAAACCATAAAATCCCAAAATTAAGGTTTTCACCAAAAATAACTCAACATCACAACTTTTAAGTTGGGGGAGGATACTCCACCCCGTGACAGATAAACCTTGTTTATTCTGAAACACCTTGAGGACCTCTGGGTATCAGCATACAAAAACCCTAACCAAAACTCACTTAAAAGAAGTTGGGGGAGGGACCCCCAAAGCTGTACCGCATGTCATCAAACTAGCTCAGGCGCACAATACTCAGCTTACACGGGAAATTCACTAGGATTCAGGCTTCCACTCAATCAATTTCTGGATCAGTATCAACCTACAAACTCATAAAACCTCCAAAAAACAGGCAGATAAAATCAGAAAAGTCAACAAAACAGTAAGAAACTACGTAAATCATCAAAAAACACCCAGAAAATCAGTAAACCACAAAAACATGGACTGCGGGAATTCTTCTTCAACTGTACTAACTAGTTTCATCAAGACTCAAGATTTGGCCACACTCAGGACGGATTGTCTGGGGACAGACAATAAGTTGGGGGAGGATGTGGTGTTCCAAACATGCCACAAATTTTCAATTTTTGATTCTATCTATTTTTCTCCTATTTCTTAAGTCTCTATTTCTTTTCTCTTTCTCATTTTTTCTCTTATATCCATTCAGATATCCTCAGATATTATTGAAGAATCAGAATCTACGGCAAAATTCACTCTAGAACACAACTCATGGATTTATCACCACTTGACCGGATCAGGAAGTATCAACAAATCAACATACTCTGTCACCTAAACCTTAATCCCTACTACAGTCACCAAAATACAAAACCCTCAAAACCCCATAGATTGTTCCAGAAACACATTCTTCAGGCCAAATGACCCTAGGGAACAACTCACGGAATCTTTGTTACATGCCTGGATCAATAGTTATGGCCAATATTAGTTCCTAGACCCGAGTTTATTCCAGTTATTCACAGTTACACAGCGCTTTCACAAGGCAGCACACAAAAACCCCACCCACAACTCAACCACTAGGCCCAGGTAACCCCTTTTCTAGGATGTTCTACCCAACTTAGGCCCACAACACTTATGGAAAGTTCCATCAGGTTCAGAACCACAAGTCACACACATTTCACTTGTTCTATTGTTCCATTTGTTTCCATCAACCACATTTCAGCCATGATTAGTCATCAATTATTGTTCCACTGTGTTCCATGACCATTGTTCCAACCACAAGTTGACCACCCCCCATTTGTCAGGATTTTGATATAAAAGGGGCTCTCCTCTAGCTGTTTTCCCCCTCCTCACCAGATTCTGGGATCACATCACATTACACACCATCCACAGATACCTTTTACTATTCCCTATAGTCTAATACACTGGTCACTCCTCATTATAAGTCACTCAATATTGAGGTTTTAGTCAATCAACATCAGCAATAACAACTTCATCATTACTCATTTAAACAACTCATCTTGACCCACTTGGTAGAAGCGTCAGCTCCCAAAAACTCATTTCGCACTACAAACCATTATCATCATCATCCATCCTTGGTAGAAGCGTCAGCTCCCAGAACTCATTAGCTTAACACACCTTCATCATCCACATACACTCTCAACATTCACCAATATCATCATCACCTACCATCAACAACATCATCATCAGCGTCACATATTTATTCATACACACTCAACACATTCTTAATCACCCACACTTGCTGTACCAACTGAAGTATCTTGGATACACTTACTATCACTTGAATTAAAGCCTGCCAATCATAGATTGGGGGGTCTTGTTTTAGTGTCTAGTATAGGAACGGCAGAGTCATCCTCACATCATCCCGTTCCGCACTCAGCAAAAGGTCTTCACTGACACTTTTGAGCTTTACAACGCTTTCATGGTTGATGAGAGGGAAATCTTTCTCCCATTGAGGCTTATCATTTCTCTGGTCTTTAACATCAGGTTTTTTCCTTGGTTCAGGTGAATCCATTCTCTCAGGATGTGAACTGGAGGGAGGGGGCGGTGGAGGAGGTGGAGCTCCGTTTCCAGGAAGTGGTGCACTTTGTTGCAAAGGATCTTTTGCAGTAGGATTAATTGCTCTTTGAGAGTGGGTATAAGGGTGCCAATCATGCATGAAAGGGTTGTTATAAACCACTTGAGGAGGATCAACTTTGTGCAGGCTGTTAACAAGGAAGTCTAATTTGTGATTCATTGCATTCATGGATGAATGAAAATCACTATTGCATTCATGGATGAATGAAAATCACTCAGTCTTCTCTTATTCTGATCAGACCTTGCCTCTTCTTTGACAGCTGATTCAGCTAATTGATCTCTCATAGCAGACATGTTAGAAAAAGTTTCAGCTTCCAAATTCCTCATGGAGTTCTTCATGTCACTTATGTCAGAACTGTTCTCAGAGTTCAAACCAATTATGATATCCTGGAGGCTGTCTAGTTTGTCATTGAAGAACTCTTGTAACTGTTCATTTCTATTGGGAGGCAAGGGGAACTCATTTATGTGTTTGAAAACTAGGTCAAATAAAACTGGGATCACTTCTGAAGTTATAATCTTTTGAACAGAAGAGTTGATAGTAGAACTTAGTCTCAAAACACAAGACTCAAGTAGATTGCCAGGGAAAGAATCCATGGTACCAGACAACTCAGACATAAAATTAGAAAACAAAGCTTTCAATTTCTCTTCAATGAGTAGGGGGGCTTCATTACAAAAATCACTATTAATGTTTTTAAGAAAATACTCTTTAAGGGAACCTTCTGAATAGTGAGCAAAAGAGGGATCAGAATTGGATTTCACTGAGGGTTTGGGGGAAGTTGATCTAAGGGGGCTGTGCTGCTGTTGGGGTTGCTGCGGCCACCTCTGTACCTCAGGCGTCTGTTCCTCGGGTAAGGGGGGTTGAACTGGCTTCCATTTTGCCGTGGGTGCTGGGCATAGTGGTGATGGTTGGATTGGAGTGGAGGTTGCAACTGGACATGGTGCTGTTCCTGAACTGTTGGATGTTGGATCTGGGAACCTTGAAGGGGTTCAGTAGCGGGTGGTGTGGCCGTTGGTGAAGGCGGGGGAGTCATTGGCTCTTGTGAGGGTTGCTGCTGCTGCACAGGTGCTTGTTGGTGTAGCTGTGCTTGCGCAGGACGCACTTGGGTCTGGCGGCGCCTGGTCTGAAGATGTGTGGATTGCTCTAGTCGGGCTAGTTCTTCTCTGGCTATCCATCCATCTAACACCTGCATCATACAATGGGTCCCGTACATGCTTGCTAGGGTTCGCTGGGTAGAGACCGCTTGGAGAAGGGCTGTTCTCATGAGACACATGTTGCCTCTCCGCTGAGCGTTGATAAACAGGAACCACTGGCCCTGAAGGATGCTTGAGATAGTCATGAACTCTTCCTGAGCTGGTATGACTGTGGCCATGGATCTCTCTAGGTCTTGGAGAGCCACTTGGTTGCGAGTTGAGCGGTCCATCTTGTCCAAGCTTCTGAGCATCACTACGTGGCTCTTGGGCGCGACATAGTCGTTCAAGGGCATCTGAGCTGAGGGAGTAGCCGACGGGCGGGTAACCACCGGCGGCACTCCTATGGCTGGCTGGGTCTGAGAGCCCTGTGGCACAGAGATCAGAGGTGGGTCTGAGCTCGATGGCTCTGCTGAGGTTGATGGAGCTAGTGGCACCTGCAACTTGTTGTTGCTCTCTGGAGCGGCGTATTTTCTCAAGTGCAGCTGGGATAAGGGTATACCCTGCAGCTGGTTGGTCACCAAGGACGCTGGGGTGGTCTATGGCGGAGCCTGGAGCGCTAAGACCATTGTTGGCGCTGCTCTGTCTGATGGAGCTGGCGGGGCCATTGGCATTTGGGAGCTCGTGGTAGCTATGAAAGGCAGATGGGAGGGGTAGCTCTGGAGCGCTGGAGCAACTTGCGAGGTCGGCAAGTTGCTTTTGCTGCCGGATTCTCCCAGCGTCTCTTGCAGCTGCTCTTTCGGCGGCGCGGCCTTGTTCAAACAATAGATCCTTGCCACTCCTTAAGTGGGAGGGCAGGGCGCGAGTAGGAGCAGATAGAATTTAAAGGATTTAAGCAGATTAGTGCTGGATCTAAAGCCAAGAAAAAAATTTGGCAGGGTTTCTAGAAGGAATCCTTCAAAATAAAGGAGGATAAAATTTTTTGGCAGCACTTCTAGCTGTTTTGAATGAAGAAGAGAAACTATAAGGTGATACTATGCCCAAAAAATATTTTGGCAGAGGTTCTAAAAGTAACTCTTCAAAAGGAGTAAGGTGTAGAAAATTTTGGCAGCACTTCTAGAGAGAAGTAGGATTTCCAAGGAGAGGAAAGAGGGATACTATTCTCAGAAAAAATTTCAGAGGTTCTAGAAGTGATTCTTCAAAAGGAAGAAGGTGTAGAAAATTTTGGCAGCACTGCTAGCTGTTTTTGATAAGAAAAGGAAGTAGGGAGGCCTTATGAAAGAAATGTTTTTTGTTAGCTTGATTTAATGATTATGATTCTTTTCAGAAGGAAAATGATGAGAGGAGAGGTCTTTATTAGTGATATATTTCCTGATGAGGCCCCCAATTGTGAGCCTGGGTCTCTTAAGTGACAACAGGACACAAGATTGGGGAACAACAAGGTTTATTTCAGAAGAAATAAAGAGACAAGGGAGAGGAGGAGGAATAGAAAGAAAACTAATATATGTATCCTTTTAGGATAAGTATGTGGGCTCAACCTTTAGTAGGGAGAAATGCAGAACCGGGCAGAGCCACAGTCTCTTCAACCTGAGAAGCAGGAGAAGGTACAGTCAGAGACTGCCTTATTTTTTAGGATTAAGGCCAAGGTTACTTATAAGGAAACCTGAGTGGATGAGTAGCTCCACTGGACTAGAATGATAATGAGAATGATCCTATAATGATGATTGGATTAATGTGCCTCTAGAAGAAGAAGGAAAGGAAGGAAAGAAGGAGAGGGGTGATGATCAAAGCTCCAAGATGAACTTTGAAGAAAAGAGGGATTGGCAAAGCTGCTTACTAGTCAGACAGGTAACACCAAATGACCACAACACGACGACGAGGGGAAATGATGGGACCTGGAGTTCTGATGAGTGAGGAGTGTTGTCCAATGGGTCTGTTTCTTCTAAGTTCTGGTTGGTGAGTGATGATGAAAATTTTCATCTGCCCAACTTTGAAAGTGATGAACCATGTTTATCAAAGTGAATATGCAATATGAGGTTGAACTTAGAAAATGATTAGATGTTATGTGAACTTCCTGGTTAATTACTTCACTCTTATATTATTTCACACTTATACACAACAAAGTATGGATATTATAGTATGGAAATACTCGTATTGAAGAGAGGAATAAGAAGAGAACATTGTTGAAGCCTTTTGGGCAACATTGTTGTCTCTAAGGCTGACACTCATGTCCCTGTCAATGTCTGGTTTGACATGCTTCACTTTTGGAACACATTGCCCACTTTGAGATCACTGGAGAACACATTTTTTAATTTGATTATAATTGGCCAAGTTGGATTCAGAACAACCATTGGTAATTTTTATTAAAAATTAACCCAAAATATCACCAGGGGAGAGGAGGGGGCACTCCCCAGGGAGTGCCATAGCTTAACTTTTTTCTGTAACTCTGGTGGATACCTCCCCTACATCTTTCTTTGAACTTCACAAATTATTGGTTAACTCTCCCTGGGGAGTGCCCCCTCCTCTCCCCTGGTGTATGCTGGGTGTTTTGAGAAGAAATTCATTTATTGAACTTTGACCACAGGCAAGTTATGCACAATTTGAAACTCACATCAACTGAAGTTGTGCTAGACAGGACCCCGGATAGACCCAATAAAACCAACTCATGATACATGTATCCGGGGGCGGATGTTTTGGCAAAAACATACTCATGAAAGCCCGAAAAAATGTATCTAAACGGACTTTTATCTTCAAAAAACCCACAAAACGTACTCATGTAGTACGTAGCAAATTATCATATTCAGGACAATTTTTGCAAAAAATATGTCTGAAAAAGACATAAATTCATGATTGTGAGAACTTTCATTATCAAAACCCATTTTTCAGGCATTTTTATTGAGAAACACACTCATGTAATGGGTATCTAAAGCATAATTTTTGCCAAAAATTATGTATCCAAAAGGCATTTTTCCAGGATTTACATGAGTGTGCATGGTCAGGGCATTCCGGGGTCCTCACTAGACTTGTCATCAAACTAAAATAAAGTTGAACATCACTTCATCACTGTGTCGTGTAAGTCATTGCAACTGAGTTTGAACCAACTCATGACAGAGTTACAGAAGGTTGGGCTTGAGTTACAGATAAGACATACAGTAAAGCACTTGCTAGCAAGTGCCATGGAATCATCCCTGGTGAGCCTTCCTCTCAATTTAAAGTTATTTTTTTTTTAAAAAATACTTATAGGCCTGGACCTAATCTAACTTGACTTTAACTCTTACATGATCAGGGATAGGAGAGGCATGATGATAGCTTATTATGTACACAGAATGAGCTTTCTTGAGTAATATTTGTTCAAATTTCTTCCCAGGATCTTCATTGATAGCATAACATGTCTTGTGGAAACTTGACCATTCAATGGTGAAACAAATACATTAGGGGGTATCAAAGGTGACCAAATCCACACGTGTGTAATTGCCTGGTCTTGACAAATCCACCATTTCCAAAACAGTTGATAAAATTCCAAAACAATTAATTTATTGCGTCAGCACCTATCAAGTATCAACCTAAACCCACATTAATTTTGGGCAAAAAGTCTTATTTTTCCTGCAGCTGACAAACACTGCGGTGGGTACGCTTCCACAATTCAACCCCTCCAATTTCATTCCCCAGCAACAGCCATTTTCTTCCCACTCATCCGTTTGCTACTGACTCTTTTGACTCCTCTCAGAATAGTACTTCACAAATCAGCCTCTACAAATCACACCATTTCATCAACTCCACAATCAATCTTTCTCTAGTTCACCGACTCCTTGACCAATCGTTCTCAAGTTCAGTAAGTTCAGTGCTTGCCATCCAGTTTGTTATGCTTATCATATTGATCATCTTCTTGTAGGAACTTAGCTGATACTTTTCCTGTTGAACTTCTCCCAGAATCATGCCTCCCAAAAAAGCAATCAAGAAGAAATCAGCCCCCAAGAAGCCAACGAGGGGAAGAAAACCCACGAAGAAAGCTGCCAAGGTTTCTACGGATAACGATGCAGCTGAAAAAACCACTGGCCATCTGAAGAAGGAAGACTACCTTGTTATCATTGATTGGCTAAAAATAAAGAACAATTATGATGCCTGCTTTGGAACAGGGAAGGCACCTCTTGTGGGACAACCACCCAAGGGTACAATCAATGGATTTGAGCTGTTGGCAATCAACCTGCACAATCAGTCTTACTTCTAGGAAGATGAAAGATTGCTTCAACAGTCACAAGGACAAGTATAAGAAAACTCACACTCTATCCCTGGCAATTGGTTTTGGACTTAGTCCTGAGGACCGACAGACAGACATCCAAACGATTGAACAGAAACTCAATACCCTGTGTCCCCATTATCAAGCAATGCATGAGCTCATGGGTAACAAAGCTTTTGTAAACCCTTTGTATAAGGTGGATGCTCAGAAGGATGTTGAAACCACCAACCCATCAGACTCTGACAGCTCTGATGACTCTGACGACTCTGACAACTCTGATGACTCTGATGACTCTGACAACTCTGACAACTCTGATGACTCTGACAACTCTGACAACTCTGACAACGGCAAGGACAAAGACTCGGACAATGCATCTGTTTGATTGGTCAGGGAAGAACAAACAAGTGAATTGGTAAGATAATCCATTTCATTTTAATCCTTTCTGTCTCAGATATACTGAGTTGTTTGGGCCATATCTCGTAGGTGGAAAACATTTATAAATCTGTGGAGAGTTTTAATTGTTTTGATAATAGACAAGAGAGCAACCAGGTGTGTTTCAACAATTTTGATTGCCATTGTGATGTGATTCCAACCTTGCTTGTACTTACTCTATTTTTAGGAAGACAAAGACCCATAAAGTCAAACCAAGCAGACCGATCCTGCTTTAGATCCTGAATTACTTGATTACAACCCACAAAACCAACAAAGGCCAACAACTAGTCCCAACAACAAACCCCGACAATCCACCCAGCGCAAAAGGAAACAAAACACTTGGTATCGCCAGAGCCGTGATGCACTCACAGCGGAAGAAAAGGCCCTAGACTCCAGCTCATCCAACCAATCCTTATCATCTGAGTTCATCATCCCCACCAATTCACCAAAGAAAAAGACTAAGAAGAATAATTAAGAAGAAGAAAGCCCATGCGAACTTGCAACCCGCGCCTCTCCTGCTCAAACTCCCCAAAATGCCAACACTGCCAGCAAAGCTGGCTCGGATGGCCGCATCCAAGTTAATAGCGGATACAGCCATCCGATTTAAGCTTGGGCGCCGTGCCACCAAGTAAATTGTCAACCGATTCAAACTCGGTGGCCAAACACCCGGGCCACTGAGTTTGAATCGGTCAGCAATTCACTCGGTGGCACGGCGCCCAAGTTTGAATCGGATGGCCACATCCAATGTTAACTCGGATGCGGCCATCCAAGCCAGCTTTGCTGGCTGTGCAATAAGGGCAAACAAAGGGCATCCAACTCCGACAACATCAACCCCAGGAGTCACTCCACTCCAGCTTCCAAGAACAATAATGTGTTTGCCCACTATGAGGAATATGCTTTGAAAAGGGAGGCTGGTAAGTATCTTCAGTTGCAATCCCTTGTGATATTATGATTTTACTGATTCACAAATTTCATGGGGCTTGATAGCGGCACGCCCAAAGGGCGTGCGCACGCCCCCCCAAACGCCTAAAAGAAAGGCGTGCGGGGGCTGCACGCCTTTTTTTTAGGCGTGCAAACTCCCGCACGCCCTCCCCCGCATGCCGCACGCCTACAATAGGCGTGCACATGGCGAGCAGGCGTGCAGAGCCTGCACGCCTGTCTGGAGGGCGTGCAAAGCCTGCACGCCCTTTGGACAGGCGTGCAGGCTTTGCACGCCTGTGGGCTCACGTAAGCCTCTCGAATCGAGAGGCTTACGTGAGCCGCGGTACCCTTATAAGGGTACCGCGGTACCCTTATAAGGATACCGAAGTACCCTTATAAGGGTACTTCGGTACCCTTATAACGGTACAGGTACCCTTATAAGGGTACCAAAGTACCCTTATAAGGGTACCGAAGTACCCTTATAAGGGTACTTCGCGTACCCTTATAAGGGTACCCGTACCCTTATAAGGGTACTTCGCGTACCCTTATAAGGGTACCCGTACCCTTATAAGGGTACGCGAAGCACCCTTATAAGGGTACTTCGTACCCTTATCGCCGGGCTCACGTCAGCCTCTCGATTTGAGAGGCTTACGTGAGCCGCGCAATCGGGACTACGTACACCGTAGCTCCGATCGCGCGGCTCACGTAAGCCTCTCGAATCAAGAGGCTTACGTGAGCCAGCCCAGGTCAGTTCCGCTGGAACTGACCTGGGCGCGGGTACCGAAACCCGCCACCACCCACACAAACCCGAGCCCACGCACCCAACTACCACTCAACGGACCCACCACCGCGGTAAGCCCCCCCCAGGCCCTACTTTTGGGCAAAAAGGGGCCTCCTGGGCCCCTTTTTGCCCAAAAAAAACCCACCCAGGGCCTTGTGTGGGTCCAAAAGGGGCCTGAAGGGCCCCTCTGGACCAACAGAAGGCCTCATCAGACCCCCAGACCCCACATCAAGCCCAAAAGGGGGAGTGGGCCTTTTGTTGGTCCAAAAGGGGCCTGAAGGGCCCCTTTTTGGCCCAAAAAAAGGCCTCATCAGACCCCCAGACCCCACATCAAGCCCAAAAGGGGCCTGCCAAGCCCCATTTGGGCTAATTACAAGCTCTGCAGCCCTAAAGGGGCATGCTTGGCCCCTCTTGGCCTTAAAAAAGGCTCCAGAAACATCCCTCCAAGCCACCCAAAAAAAGGCAAAAAGGGGCTAGCCCCCTCAATTAAATAAAATCCCCAAAGGGGTTTTTGAAGGAAAATCATGCAGCAAATGGCCATGATGAACATATACTTAAAAACAATAATAAGGTGTTCAAACAACAACAAATAAAATCACCACATATTTTCAAATTTTGTCCCAACAACCTGGCTGCACATTGAACTGACGTAACTCATTTGGATTTCAAAATAGATTGCAATCAATCACTTGATAAAAAATACTCCCTACAGCCACAATGGTGATGTCATCCGACGAATGTAAGATACTTTCTCCCACAATTTATGTTCCAAAAAAATCATCTGATTCATTTTCCTCTTTCTGCAATTCCAGTGCTTGCACTCTGGGAAAACCTTCACCAACTATCACTTAACAATTATTGGAATACGGAAGAAAGAAACCTCCTTTCTCAAGTGGGAGAAAGGCTCAAGAAATCTATAGAATCATCTGATTCAGAGGACGAAGGCCCTCCAAAACAATCCACTTCAACAACCCAGCCAGCCATAATCCCCCGACCATCCCCAACCAACCCACAACAGTCGTCCAATTCCGTCAACAACACTCCTGCCTCTAAGTCCCATCGCATTTTGGCCGGTGGCTCCAGGGTTTCTGAAGACACCCTGTATCGTCAAGTCAATTACCCTGAATCCACTCCTCCCCCTCCCCGGAAAAACGCTCAAGGCCACTTTTCAACCCTCACTGCAGAGGGGGACCAATTTCTTGAGTCCCTCCAACCCCATCTCACCCAAAAAGGCCGAGCGCGTTCACCTTCACCAATTCGGCAACGACAAGACGAGACCCCCTTCAACCGAGAAGCATGGTTAGCTGAAAAACGGATTCGCCAGCAAGAACAGATGACTTACAATTACCGTCACAGTTCCTATCACAACAATATGCCTGCTAACTGGTCAAACTACGCCAAATTATCTGACCGAGATGCTGAAGGAGAGACGGATAATGAAGATGCCATGGATTTGGACCCTGAAGTTGGCAGTAGTCATCCCAAATCTACCGTGGTCTCCAGCAGGCCGCCAAATCTGTCTAAATCCCTCTTTGTCGATAGCCGCCATTACCCAAAGCCTCCTGCTACCAATTTAGCCACTTCCTTATTTACTCCCCATCCAACTGCTGTTCGCCCAGCTCCCAATTCCTTGGCCGAAATTAAAATCCGCCACATCCCCCAGTCGACAGCACACAAAGAGCCAGAAGGATCCCAACCATCGGCTACCCGGTTCGACCCAGTCACTGTTCCCAAAGCCAGTATGTTATTTGGTTCACTGAAACTGTCAATATTGTTTGTCCAATACTGACAATTTTTTATTGCATTCCGCAGCCAACACCGATCTATTCCGAGGAACTCAATTGCTTTCCCCAGTAGTTGCCAAAAGGCTCAACTCCGCCCCTCCAGACTAGCGGCCGAACAAATCAATGACTCCCACGATATCCTATCACATATCCCGTATCATCACTTTTCTCATCCCTCTCATAACACCTCCCCCTGACAAACCACAGAAGGAAATGAGCCACATATGGAGGAACTTGGAATTGACTCTCCAGATGTGCAAACGAGGTAATTGCTTCCCAAAATCTATCATTATATATATAGACATTGTGACTTATGATGAACTAACATCTAATTTCACAGCCAACATATTAAATGTCTACAATGCTAATTCCGACCCCCTAATAACAAAAGACATGCTCAACGAGTCACAAGTCAAGGACTTCCAGAAAGACCCACGGCACGCCAAAGTCCACTTCCTGGCTGGTCCTATGTCAACAATCCTCTCTCCAACAAAGACTGCCTACAGTCGCTTTGGCAACACGATAAAAGGAGTTCGACTGTTACGATATGGACATAAGCCAAGCGAGGGTTGGTCTCCACCTCCTGGACAGCCATCTCTCGCCATGCAAGCTCTGGCCTCCTTCCAGGAGGCATACGTAAATGTTCCCCAAGAGATGGGGCTTGCTGTTGGTGGCAAGGACGGACTGCCTCTTGTGATGCAGCACCTGTACGGGGCAATGGCGGCTCTGGCTCAACTGTGTTGTTTCGGCGAAGCAAAACGGGCCCTCACAAAAGTTCAGGAGCGGACCACGGCACACGCTTCGGTACAATTCAGTATGCTTGCAGGTCTTCTTGTCTTTGGGCCCATCAACATGTTCACATCAACTTTATCCGGTCAAATGACAACAAACGCATCACGGGCGCTTCTTGAATTGGGGTGCAGTGTTGCGGAGGCAAAACATAACAACAGAACCTATAGTCAACTGTCTCCAACATTCTTGGATAAATTGAGGCTTGAGTTTCTCTGTTTCTTATCTGCAATGGGTTTTGGAAACGCAGACACAAGTGTTGGGTTCCATTCTTTGAAAGACTGGAAGTTCATACATGATGAGTTCCATAAGCAGTTTTCCTACATTAGAGTAGCCAATATCATAGGTGCAGATCTTGAATTAGCCCTGTCAAAATTTTAAACATGAATCCTGCTCATTTTATTATTCCATATGTGGTACTTGTTTTTTGGCAACAGCTGACCTTTGGTTTGTCTGATATATGGTTTATTGTGAATTGAAATTGTGTTTCCTATCCAATAAATCTCCAATACCCATTCCTCCTCCTGTCTTCCTACTTTACAGAGCTATTGTACCAAAAATTGGGTTATTTTGAATAACACCTCATATTTAGCACTTGAGAAATTCCTTTCTACTCTCTTGCCCTATCACCCAAAGGCCAAGGGGTCTGAACAGTGGAACAAAATTTAAGTACTGGCAATAGTGTTTGAGTGTGTAATCTTGTTCCCCCGCACATGAACGGTTGGTGTACATTGGCAATTTGATGATCTGGCCAGAATCTCCTCCTACTCAAATGATGTAACTTCTGTTTGGCTTGTCCAAATGGGCTCAAAAGTGGATCAGAAATTAAGTCTTGGATATAATTGTTTACTGTTATGAAAATTTTCCATATTGCGTGAGTGGTTTGCGCACAGCAGCCGTTTGAAGATTGGGCCAGAAGCTCGTGCTGCTCAAATGATGTAACTTCTGTTTGGCTTGTCCAAATGGGCTCAAAAGTGGATCAGAAATTAAGTCTTGGATATAATTGTTTACTGTTATGAAAATTTTCCATATTGCGTGAGTGGTTTGCGCACAGCAGCCGTTTGAAGATTGGGCCAGAAGCTCGTGCTGCTCAAATGATGTAACTTCTGTTTGGCTTGTCCAAATGGGCTCAAAAGTGCATCAGAAATTAAGTCTTGGATATAATTGTTTACTGTTTTGAAAATTTTCCATAGTGCGTGAGCGGTTTGCGCACAGGAGCCCTTTTGTGCGCAAACTGTTCAGGTGCTATTGAAAATTTTCATAACTGTAAAACATGATATCCATGACTTGATTTCTGATCCACTTGAAAATATTATTAGATGAAACCACAGGGGGGTCATAAATTTCAAAGAGTGCAATTAAACTGAATCAACCTGGGTGTCTGCATGGAACACCAGATTATTTTACTAATGCCCTTTCAAAATGAATTTTACACATGAAAAAAGCAGAATAGAAGATTCATAAACGACTTAATCGAATTAATCAAAGTAGATCAGACAACAGGCAACCATGGAAGATATGATAAGTGATAGATTGAGCAAGATAGACAATGAAAAACCAGAGACACAAAAAAGGAGGCTACCTAATCACCTGAGATAATTACATGTCACATCTACCCCTGATGTGTGGCAAGATCACGAAAAAGGGCCACGGAGCTCTCTATCTTAACAATCCAATCCCCTGCAGGCGAACTAGAATATAAGCGAGGGACGACTGGAGGGGGGAAAGGCGTGATTCCACGTTTGACATTCACGAGGACCCAGTGATCGGGGTCAGAGTATAATAAGTAGATTGGATCCTTGGGGCGCTCACCAGGAGGTTTGGTGACTGGGAGAAAGGTCACATTGTTTTTGTTTTGAAGGCATACAATTGGCCTATTGTATGCATTTGCTGCCAGGGTGCCTTCGTCCAGTCTGGAAAGCCAATGATTTTTGGAAACCCTGTCATCACCCGGCTTTGGTTTGTTGACGTGGATCCTTTTGTAAACGTTGTTGTATGCTTGGGACCCCCCAAATTTTCTGGTCCAGACGGGTTTGTTGGTTTCCATCTCTTTGAGCAGATCACAGCGGACTTTGTACCACCCCTGAACTTGATAGGCATCATATTGAGGCTCCTGGGCCAAGGCATGAGCAAGGCAATGGTAGCCACAGTTGCCATCCCCAGGTGGGTCAT
Source organism: Puccinia coronata f. sp. avenae (assembly GCA_002873125.1). Lineage (NCBI taxonomy): Eukaryota > Fungi > Basidiomycota > Pucciniomycetes > Pucciniales > Pucciniaceae > Puccinia > Puccinia coronata. The sequence continues at coordinate 213,098 of PGCI01000135.1, read as the reverse complement.
AGATCGATTGCACATGCGCCAACATCCAAAGTGGTAGTTGCTGTTGGTGTTTTTCCTGAAATGCCATGTCAGCAGAAGCTACTATCTTTGGAGGGAACAGAACAGATGAAGATATAAACTCACTGAGATCCCTCGGCTCCCCAATGCCTGTTGCGGAAATTTTGATGTCAAAAACATGATCAGATAAACTCCAACACTAACAGAGAGTCAATGGAACATGATTTCCCCAAGAAACTAACGCTTCGGTCATTTCTTGTTACTGCAACATTTGCTACACTGTGAGTAGGTAGATGGTGGGATTCCTGCATTGATAGAAACAATAGAGTCAATTACATTGCTTATGGGATTCACAACAGCACGTCCTTAAAGAAGCAATCACTTACCAAGGGGGGATCATTTCTCATTTGCCCTGCTTGATCTTCGAATTCTTCCCGTTGAAAAACAAATTCCACTTCCACTACAAACATTTGTAAATTCACCCAAAGAAAAAACTACTGTTTGGGTTAGGCAAAATGTTAAATTTTTTCAACAAAATGGCTCAGTAATAAAAAATGAGCAAAACTCAGCATGCTCAGCAAAATCCCCTAAAGTTGCCAGAATGAATAAAAATGATTTCTGCTCAGTTTGTAAAAAAAAAAAAAAATTGCTGAGCATGCTCAGTAGAGCTTATTTTTCACTTCTGACCATTTTTTGTAAAATTGGGTATATGTTTTGCCCATCCCAAGTTTACATTTTCCTTCTGGGTAGAATTGCAAATGTTTTCAGTGTTCTTCATCATCAAGTTCCAGAACCTGCATGGATAGAATGCATGGGTTCAATCACATTGGCTATAGGATTAAGAGCAGTGCATCCTCAAAGAATCAAATACATACCAATGGGGCATCATCTGCAGGTTGATCATGGGATCCCGCTGCTTCATTGTCCAAATCCGCAGCTTGATCATTGGTTTCTTGGCCTTGATGAACAAATACCTCTCCTTGATTGTTTGGTTCCTACAAATGGATGTGTTTTAAGCTGACTGATCTGACTTGAACCAATGATCCATTGTAAGAAACAAGGAGCTCACCGTATCAAGGTATTCCAAAGAGGATTCAGACGCTGCCTCTTTGCGGTCCAATTCCAATGATGATTCTGTCCCAGCCTCTTCAGCGTCCGTTTCCAAAGATGAATCGGACGCAGCCTCTTCACATTCAGCGTCCGGTTCCAATGATGCTTCTGAGCCTGCCTCCTCAGCCTCTGAAGCATAATCCATATCATTGTCACCAGTGAACAATGCAGGAAGGATTTGTGGGGTACTCTTGCGACTGGAAATCCTTGTCTTCTTAGAACAGGCACGCCTGGACCTCCTTTTCACCTTGGCCAAAGACGTTTTTATCTCCTCCTCCGCAATTTCAGCCGCAATGGGATCCCTCTTCCGTTTCCATTTGCCCGCCGTTGCTGCCTTCTTTGCCTGCGACAATTTCTTGTTCCTAGTGCGAATTATTGAAGTGGGGGCCATTTGGACAACCTCACCGGATGCTGAGTTGGGGACCACATGTGTATTGCGGATAATCTTGCGGAACCTTTTGACAACATCTTTCAAGGCCGACGGGTTGTGTGTCCTCAAAATCTCCTGCTTCAAATCCTCAAAATCGGCATCAAAGCTGTATAGATCACCAGCATTGGGCTGCAGCCAAGGTAAAAATGTCAGTTGTCTCCTTGACAAACGCACGCAACAACACAAGCAAGAAATAATGACTTACATCCCCATCCGGGTTGTATGCCAGAACCCACTGTGAGTGGAAGTCCTCAGGCTCCAGGTTGCCCTTCTCGTCCAATATAGCGGCCATTTTGTGAGCACAGGGGATGCCCATTGAATTGGAGAAAGTGTTGGTGCACTGGTCGGTGGGGTCGGCTTGGCCCTTCCGGATTTTACACAATTTGGCATACTCGGTCACAGCCAATTTCAAGGCATGAGTGGAGACTGTAGTATGGAGAGGCTGAAAGACTTTTGGCAGGCCAGACAGGCCCTTGACCGACTCGTGGTTTAGATGCTGGATGCAAGTGTCAATCTGGTGATTGACTGCCGCTGCTAGCGTATCAAACACGTGGGCCATTGACCCTCTGCTGTTCTTGACGTACAGCTTGAGGAAGCTGTGTCCTGATTTGGCGCAAGAGGAAGAGATGTTGCCGAGGTGTGGAGTTTTTCCAGCCCAGCGAGCCATGAAGAGTTTGCGAGCAGGGATGATGTTTTTGGTGATGTAATCAAGAACCTGTGAGCGATCCGCAAGAGTTTTTTCCAGGTTTCTCCAATGGATCTCATAAGAGTCCTTGTCGGTCGCATACACCACTGAGTGCCACTTCTTAATGAAATCCTCCCACAAACCATCATCATTTGAGAATTGTCTTTTGCAATTGGCCACAATGTTCTGGTCAATGTGCCACAGGCAGACATTCAATGTGGCATTGGGAAAGGTTTTTGCTAGTGCGTTTCGGAGGGCTTTGTCCCGATCAGTGACAAAAACCTTTGGAGTTTCGTTAGGCTTCCAGACGGATCTAAATGGGGAGATCAATCATATCAATTTTTCTGACACATATTTTGGGCAGCCATGACCCCCAAGTGGCTATTTACCTTAGTTGCTGAATGGCCCAAAGGTAGGCTGAGTCGGATTCAGACCTCATGAAGCAAAACGCAATGGAGAATGATTGGTTGGTCGCAGTTTGGCCAACCACGTGGAGAAGGGGATAATTGCAGAGATTTGTCTTGTAGGTCGCATCAATGACTGCAATGTGATGGAATCGCCTGGCCAACTGGATGGCCGCTGGGTGGGCAAAAAACAGGTAGAGGAGCTCCCCTTCTGGATTGTGTTCATAGTGATGAACCCAGTTGGATGAATTGACCGCATGGATAAGATACTGCATTGGCTCCATTCCCTGCATTTTCTCCCGTAGCTGACCTGCCTTGCAGTTGTAGATGGTGCGGCTAGAAACCAATCGGCCTTCAGAGTTGGAGAGCTGGATGGCAATAGATTGGGGTTCCATACCAAACGAGGAGAGCCGGGCGACCTCTTTCTGCCCAAGTGAACTTAGCTTCTGGTGAATAACTTCAAAGTTCGGATTGATCACTGAGTGGTTGTGGGGGATTGAAGCTGATTGCAGATGCCACACGCGTGAGGTCGCAGCCTGAGCACAAGAGATGTGCCCCGAAATGCGGAATGGACAACCAATTGACTTGCTTCTTGAATCTCTTTTACGCAAGTCCTTATCAACGGAGCGATCCTTTCCTTGTAGAGAGCATCCAAAGTAGACATTTTTGTTTGCTTTCGAGTTCACCACTGTCAGCTTGTACCCATGTGAACTTGACCACTTGTGCACAAACAGTTTCAAATCGTCCAGAGAGTGAAAAGAGTGTTCTGGGGGAGGTGCCATTGGTTCTATTGAATTGAGATATCAGTATCCAAATATCATAATGCCTAAATGGATGAGCCTAACTACTGACCCCCAGAATAGTCATATGACTCAATTTCGGATTTATTGAGGGTTGGTGGGTCTTTTTTTGAGTTGTCAACATATGGTTGTTGTTGAATGTGCATCTCCGTGGATTGAATACCTGAATTACAGAGGGAAATGGGTGAAAGTAGAAATAGGCGGTAAGCTATCTATTCATCTGATTTGAATAGTCAAATGATTGAACACAAGAGTGTGGGGTGCTGGAGGTGATTCCATCATTGTTATGTCCTTGGATGTTGAACGACCAGGCACGGGTGGAGTGGGGCAGACATTCGGTGAACTTGGTTGAAGAAGTGGCATGTCAATAGATGATGAGTGCTGGGAAGGAGACAAGGCCAAATGGCTAGTGTTGAGGGCTTGGAGTGGAACAGTGGGCGAGGTAGTGTTGAGGGCTGGGAGTGGAACAGTGGGGGAGAAGATTTGGTGTGACCCCCCAGGTGCTTGACTTGACAAGGGATGCATTGATTGCTAAGTTTGAAAAATGGAGACGTTGTTAGTGCATGTATTATACCTATTTGTACTTGGCACTACCTACATGAGATGGTGCCTCTTTGAGCGGAACCAGAGAATCATCCATAGGTTGCTGAATTGGAATCATGAAGGATGTAATGAGGTCACAACATAGAAGATTTGGAATTCTTTGAAGGAAGAATGAAATTGGGGACTGCTCACTTGATTGGAGCTAATCCACTGTTGATAAAAGGGCTGGGTAGAGTGCCCAATGGGTATGCCGGTATTGATGCAATTGCAGTTTGGGAAATATCCACGCATGGAGTTGGTCTGTGAATATGCCATGGAGATGAAATACCCAGAAGGATGAAATAAAATCAGGGTGTGCTCTGTAAGGGCCTGCTTAACTAGAGCTTACATTTTGTGTGACTAGACTGACCGGCTCATTCACATTTGGTGGCATGTTTGCCCCGCCACTGGTTGGGTTGCTCTGGTATGATAACGCGGTCAAACCTGACATAATGCCTTGATTGGCATTTGCCCAAGAGTTTTGCTGTGGGAAAAGGGGGGTGATTGAAAGGAGTCAGTCAGTAATTTATTACTCTAATAATGAGTGATGCAACTGTAGCTCAGAGGATGCCTACTTGGAGTAAGTTCGACTGTCCGTAATAACTGGTTGTTGTGGGCACATTCACATTGGTGGGACGGGAGGCGTTTGCTTGGTATGCAGCGATGTTTGGGTTGAAAAATTGATTGGCATTTTCCCAAGAGTTTGGCTGTTGTAATTTTGCAATGATTCAAAGTGGTCAGTCAATAATTTTTTGAATTCATAGTTAGTTGTGCAATAATAAGTGAAAGGTTGCCAACTGGGAGTAATTGGGCCCCGCCATAAAAGATAGTGTTTGTTGGCTGGTATGGATGGGTAGACTGGGTGACATTTGATGCGTCCAAAGAGACATTTGCATTGCCATAATGAAGTGGACCTGCCTGTTTTATTTAAACAAAGTCATTAACTATTCTGATGAAGAGTCGTGCAACTATAACAGAATGGTTGCCTACTGGGAGTAAGTTGGCCCCTCCATAAGAAGCAGTTGGTGGTGGCAGATTCGATTGCCCAGACTGGGCATCAATTTGTGGGTTCGTAGAGACGATTGGATGGCCATATTGAAGTGGCACTCCCTGCTTTATTTTAACATATAATCATAGTTAATATTTCTCTAAATCCCCAAATAAGCCAGTGAGCTGAAAACAGAAATGTGCTTACCAAATTGGGCGGGACACTATTGAATAGGCAGTTTGGATTGGCATAAGGGATGCCATTGTTTTTTTGGTGAAAGTGGTTTGGGTTTGACATGGTTTCTGTCTATTTTGAAGCGGAGTGTTGAGCTGTTTGGTGATGTGAAGACTGCCGTGTCAGCTTAATATAACTCAAGACAATGATTGGGGTTCCTTTGGCGTGTTTTTGATTGGCTTGCACAGTTGTTTCTGCCATTGGCACCCCATTTGAGCACTTTTATTTGGCTTGGGGGGCTTGCAAGCTTTTAATTTAGCCCAAAGGGGGCCCCGCAGGCACATTTTGGGCTTGATTGGGGGGCTGGGGGGATTATGGAGCACTTATGGAGCCTTTTGGGGCTATGTTTGGGGTTGTGCGTGCTTTTTGTAAGCCCAAGAGGGGCCCAGCATGGCTGCGGAGCATGTAATTTAGCCCGAGGGCCAAAGGAAGCCCCTTTGGGGCTGCGGAGCTTGTAATTAGCCCAAATGGGGCTTGGCAGGCCCCTTTTGGGCTTGATGTGGGGTCTGGGGGTCTGACGAGGCCTTTTTTTGGGCCAAAAAGGGGCCCTTCAGGCCCCTTTTGGACCAACAAAAGGCCCACCCCCCCTTTTGGGCTTGATGTGGGGTCTGGGGGTCTGATGAGGCCTTCTGTTGGTCCAAAAGGGGCCCTTCAGGCCCCTTTTGGACCAACACAAGGCCCTGGGTGGGTTTTTTTTGGGCAAAAAGGGGCCCAGGAGGCCCCTTTTTGCCCAAAAGTAGGGCCTGGGGGGGGCTTACCGCGGTGGTGGGTCCGTTGAGTGGTAGTTGGGTGCGTGGGCTTGGGTTTGTGTGGGTGGTGGCGGGTTTCGGTACCCGCGCCCAGGTCAGTTCCAGCGGAACTGACCTGGGCTGGCTCACGTAAGCCTCTCAATTTGAGAGGCTTACGTGAGCCGCGCGATCGGAGCTACGGGCGATTGATACACAGTGTCTTCAGAAACCCTGGAGCCACCGGCCAAAATGCGATGGGACTTAGAGGCAGGAGTGTTGTTGACGGAATTGGACGACTGTTGTGGGTTGGTTGGGGATGGTTGGGGGATTATGGCTGGCTGGGTTGTTGAAGTGGATTGTTTTGGAGGGCCTTCATCCTCTGAATCAGATGATTCTATAGATTTCTTGAGCCTTTCTCCCACTTGAGAAAGGAGGTTTCTTTCTTCCGTATTCCAATAATTGTTAAGTGATAGTTGGTGAAGGTTTTCCCAGAGTGCAAGCACTGGAATTGCAGAAAGAGGAAAATGAATCAGATGATTTTTTTGGAACATAAATTGTGGGAGAAAGTATCTTACATTCGTCGGATGACATCACCATTGTGGCTGTAGGGAGTATTTTTTATCAAGTGATTGATTGCAATCTATTTTGAAATCCAAATGAGTTACGTCAGTTCAATGTGCAGCCAGGTTGTTGGGACAAAAGTTGAAAATATGTGGTGATTTTATTTGTTGTTGTTTGAACACCTTATTATTGTTTTTAAGTATATGTTCATCATGGCCATTTGCTGCATGATTTTCCTTCAAAAACCCCTTTGGGGATGTTATTTAATTGAGGGGGCTAGCCCCTTTTTGCCTTTTTTTGGGTGGCTTGGAGGGATGTTTCTGGAGCCTTTTTTAAGGCCAAGAGGGGCCAAGCATGCCCCTTTAGGGCTGCGGAGCTTGCAATTAGCCCAAATGGGGCTTGGCAGGCCCCTTTTGGGCTTGATGTGGGGTCTGGGGGTCTGATGAGGCCTTTTTTTGGGCCAAAAAGGGGCCCTTCAGGCCCCTTTTGGACCAACAAAAGGCCCACCCCCCCTTTTGGGCTTGATGTGGGGTCTGGGGGTCTGATGAGGCCTTCTGTTGGTCCAAAAGGGGCCCTTCAGGCCCCTTTTGGACCAACACAAGGCCCTGGGTGGGTTTTTTTTGGGCAAAAAGGGGCCCAGGAGGCCCCTTTTTTCCCAAAAGTAGGGCCTGGGGGGGGGCTTACCGCGGTGGTGGGTCCGTTGAGTGGTAGTTGGGTGCGTGGGCTCGGGTTTGTGTGGGTGGTGGCGGGTTTCGGTACCCGCGCCCAGGTCAGTTCCAGCGGAACTGACCTGGGCTGGCTCACGTAAGCCTCTCGATTCGAGAGGCTTACGTGAGCCGCGCGATCGGAGCTACGGTGTACGTAGTCCCGATCGCGCGGCTCACGTAAGCCTCTCGAATCGAGAGGCTGACGTGAGCCCGGCGATAAGGGTACAAAGTACCCTTATAAGGGTACTTCGCGTACCCTTATAAGGGTACCGCGGCTCACGTAAGCCTCTTGATTCGAGAGGCTTACGTGAGCCCACAGGCGTGCAAAGCCTGCACGCCTGTCCAAAGGGCGTGCAGGCTTTGCACGCCTTCCAGACAGGCGTGCAGGCTCTGCACGCCTGTCTGGCACGCCTGCACGCCTGCTCGCCATGTGCACGCCTATTGTAGGCGTGCACATGGCGTGCGGCATGCAGGGGAGGGCGTGCGGGGGTAGGCACGCCTAAAAGAAAGGCGTGCAGCCCTCGCACGCCTTGTTTTTTTGGCGTTTGGGGGGGCGTGCGCACGCCCTTTGGGCGTGCCGCTATCAAGCCCCAAATTTCATGGTTTCAGAGAAGGTTCAGGTGGCTCAGGCAAGCCTTGACTTCAAGATCAATAAGTACCAATGCCAGCTTGCAATTGATAATAAGACGGTTGAATTGGAGGAGAAAAAGCTCATGCGCTCGTCCAAGTTAGAAGAAAAGAAATGGGAACAAGAGCTAAAGATGGATGAAAAGAGGTTGGAATGGGAGAAGGATGAGAAGGCAAAGGATCAAAAATTTGAGCTTTCCAAACTAGGGAATTTGGCGGACAAAGAGAATTTGGGGAAGAAATATGAGCTTGTGACACAGTGTGTGACAAGTGGCAAGAGTACTGAAGAGATTGAACGTTTGGCCAGATTGTTTAATTAATTTTTATTTGCATCATGTTCATTTATTATAAAAGGGAAAGAAAGTAACAAGTTTAACAGGAAGAATCTAACAGAGCACCAATATCTCTAATGATCCAGTTTCTTGTTTCTGGATCATTTTCATAGACATGATCTCTAATTTTTATGAAGGCCCTTTCAGTCTTTTTGGGAAGTTGGACAGATAGACCCATTTGTGTGTGTTGTGAGTCTGATGAATTTTGGGAGGGAAGAGTGAAATGAGAATAAGAAGTCGCTTTCCATGCACATTCCACTATACCATCAAATCCTGTGAAGTCAATGCCACAAGATTCCCCTGGAAAGATGAATTGACCCCCCTTCACCTGAAGATTTTCCTCAACAAGATTTCCAGTGTCCTTCTTGACGGGAATCCACATGACAAAGCTGAAGGGAGAAGCATCGGTATCCATGTGAGGTGTGTTTGCAAAGGCGCCTATTGTGAAGGAGAGATGAGAAGTGAAAGAATTATCATCCCTCTCAAAATGAGGTGCTAGTCCAGGGGCTTGAAGGACTTTATGATGTAGCTTGACTTTGTCAAATAGTGGTTGAGAAACAGATTGAAAGCAATTGCCAATAAAATTGTCAATTTGTGGAACGTGAGTTCGAAGGTCTTCAAATCCGAGTTGATCCTGTCTAACTTTAGAAGAAATGCCTTGAATACCAACTTTAGTTTCTGCCTCAAATCCTTTCCTCCATCCAAGACTATACATATCACCAGAATAAGCAGGGCCGTTGGACTTGTTTGGATTTTGGAATTTTGTTTGAGCAATCAGATGTTGGCTAAGGAATTGGTATTGGGCTTTGAGGGCTGGATCCATCGAAGAAAAGGGATGAAATTTGACAATAGCAATAGCTGTCCTGTGGGAGGGGTCAGCCCAGCAAATAAACGAGTGACGCATGAATCAAATCCTGGCATTGGGGTTGGAATTGGAGACATGTGCACCAATTTGGGTCTTGCCAGAGTATTTGATGTTGGATGCTTGACAATTTTTCTCCCAAAGTTGTGCGCTGTATACCTTTTCTTTCTCTTTTTTTCTAGTCAGCTGCTTGACAGTCATTTGGGCTGATTCTTCTTGCTGGTCAGTATTACTGGGACCATTGTCATTCTGAGGAATTGAGATTGCTTCAGGACTGCTGTTGAGAGAGCATCGCCAATAGACATCACAAACAACACAGGCCTTTTGGGAAGCCTGCAAAATGAGAGCGGGTATTTGAGGATTGGGCTGAGAATGATGGAGGCACTTGGGAGGGGGTGGAGGCTGAGGAAGTTTCTTTGTACGTTTTTTGGAATGAGCTGGTTTTGATGGAGCTGGTTTGGAGGGTTCATCTGAGTAGGAGTATTTGGTTAAAGGTGATGAGGGCGCCTCACGGTTCAAATCTGCTCCCTCCTCCACTCTTAGACCACCACCCCCATCCACCCTGCCACTAATCTGCAACTGGTCTTGAATTTTCTGAAAGGCATGCCACGTGTGTGCAGTACCAATCATACTAGTTCCATGGTGACTAGCCTTAGACGCTGCAACAAGGATTCCGGGGGAGCAGCTTTGGAGCTTCAGGGGCCGCAGATTGTAGCGTTTCCGGATGTGTTGGCCATCTCCAATGGACTCGGAATCCACGTGCGTGCGAACTGAGGATGTGCAAAGTTATAACAGAGGTGTTAGTTCATGTTGCAATGGCAGGGGGCTTAGAGGGGTGCGTACCTGTGATGGTGCAGTGAGCTGCAGTTGATGAGCAAGTGGCGGGCAGCCAGCGGGCAATGGGCAGCAGCAAGTGGTGGGCGAGCGGCGGTGGGCAGGAGGTGCGCGGCGGTGGGCTGCAAGCAGGAAGGGAGGAAGCTGCGGCGGGAAGCGAGCAGGCAGGGAGCGGGAGGTGGCGGGCAGGGAGCCAGCGGCGGCGGGCAGCAAGCAAGAGGAGGCGGGGAGGGAGCAAGCACGAGGAGGTGGTGGAGTTTGCTGTGGAGCGAGCGAGCCGGGGGAGCAAGGCGGCAGGGGTGGCACAGGGGGGTCAGGGAGGGGCCGGAGGCCGCTGGGGAGGGAGCGAGGCAGCGGGGGCGGCGCAGGAGGCCACTGGGGAGGGAGCAAGGTGGCAGGGGAGGGAGCAAGGCGGGGGCGGCGCAGGAGGCCGCTAGGGAGGGAGTGAGGCGGCGGGGGCGGCACAGGGGGGTCAAGGAGGGGCTGGAGGCCGCTGGGGAGGGAGCAAGGCGGTGGGGTCAGGGAGGGGCTGGAGGCCGCTGGGGAGGGAGCGAGTAGGCAGGGGCGGCACAGGAGGCCACTGGGGAGGGAGTAAGGCGGCAGGGGCGGCACAGGGGGGTCGGGGAGGGGCTGGAGCCCGCTGGGGAGGGAGCAAGGCGGCGGGGGCGGCGCAGGAGGCCGCTGGGGAGGGAGCAAGGCGGCGGTGTAAGACTCAAAAGTGTTGTTTAACCTTTTGCTGAATGGAGAAGGGGAAAAATGGAGATGCAAAACTCTGCCCTTCTATACTATCAGAAAAACAAGACCACCAAGCTTGCTTGGCAGATTATTTATTGTGACAGGATTGGTTGGTTCAAGACGCCTGCGAATTATGCTAATAAGTTGAGTGATGATTTATGATTGTTGTGGATGATTGATAACTATGAGTTGTTGATGTTGGTGTTTGATAAAACCTCAAATATTGAATTGGCAGTGATAAATGAGGAGTGACCAGTATACTAGTTGGTGAGCTAGTGCTAGTATTCCTTGTAAATATGTGAGTACAAGATCTGATGAGGAAGGGAAAAACAACTGGAGGAGAGCCTCTTATATAGACAAATATGAGGGATTTTAGCTCCAAGGGAAGTACAACTGAGGCATTTTTGGTGGTGGTGACAGAGGGGGCAGTGCAGTCAGGTGATGTGGCTGTGCATACATGTGACTGTGGCTGTGCATACATGTGACTGTGACTGTGCATACATGTGACTTGTATTTGCATACATGTGATGAGGCTGTGCACTCAGGTGACCTGTATTTGCATACATGTGATGAGGCTGTGCACTCAGGTGACCTGTATTGGTGAAAAAAAAGAACAATATGGAAAAAAAGAACCATGTGACCCATCATGTGACCTTCCATGTGACCAGTCATGTGGATAAGTGGTGTCATGGGGCTGTGTAGTGGTGTCATGCGGCTGTGTAGTGGTGTCATGAGGCTGTGTAGTGGTGTCATGCAGCTGTGTAGTCTGCATGTGACCAGGCTGTACTGAGTATGGGTTATGGGTTACTGGTGGGGTCGTGTAGCTGATGCAGAACCGGGTGTTAGAACTTGTATTGGCTATACCTCCTAATCTGTACATGTAATGAGGATTCCGTGTGTAGTTTCCTAGAATGATTTTCCCCGTAGAATATGTTTGTGAAGTCATATATTGAGATTTGAGAGTTGTGTAATTTTGTGTATGTAGCAAGTGTGTAGGTTGATGTATCCGTAGCTTCTGATCCTTTTGGGTGATAATGGTGTTGTAGTATGTTACTAGAGGTAAATTTAGCTGTAGATTCTGAATCTGGAATAATATCAGCTGATTTGTGAGTTTTTATATGGGAAAAAATGAGAAGTAGGAAAAAGAAAGAGAGAAATATAAGAAAAATAGAGAAATATGAGATGAGAAAAAAACTGAAAATTTATGACATATTTGGAACACCACATCCTCCCCCAACTTTATTGTCTGTCCCAAGACAATCCAGCTTAAGTTTGGTTGTGTCGTGATTTCTAGTAATACAGAGTGATTAAGAATGTCCGTGAAACTGATACTAGTACATCTTGAAGTTAAAGGTTTGAGTGACTGAAGGTGTCCGTGTGTGTTGAATTTTGCCGTGTATTTGAGTGGGAAAAATAAAAAAAAGAAACCTGTCCAGAATAGACAAGGTTATCTATCATGGGGGTGGAGTTTCCTCCCCCAACTTGAAAGTTGTGATTTTTTCGTATTTTTGTGATTTTTAACCTTTTAAACCTTATTTTTGTGATTTTCTGATTTTTCCGTGTTTTTTAGGTTTTTTTTTTGGATTTTCGGGGGTTTCGAGGTGCCGCGCGCAGTCCGCAGTACTGCGCAGCTGTTGACTTCGTGTGGTCGTCCTGCTGGCCTGTGTCTACGTCCGCCTGCGCCGGCCGCAGTTGCGCTGCGTACCTGAGTTTTAGCTGTGCCGCGGGTCCTTAGATCTGGGCGGGCTCTGGGCTTTCTTGCTGGCCAGACCTTGATTTGTCCGGGTGCTTTGGGTGGAAGGGGGTAGTCGTTTACTGCGGCGCACCCCCCGCTTGCGTGTCCAAGTCCGGCTCGGAGTTCCTCCCCGCGGCCTTGAGCTCTTCCCGTCCACAAAGTCCTTGTGTCGCCAACTTGCATCTGCCACTCGCTCCGCCACTTGATTGACCGGCTGCACTTGTAAGTCTATTCTTTCCATTTTCCTGCTTCCATTCCAATCAATCGTGAAATGGAGGTGGCTAAAAAAAACCCTTCTCATTTGGGTCCGTCTTCATCCTTGTTTTTCTGTCAGTCGCCCTGCTCCAGTCAACCTATCATGACAATACGGAATCTTTCTAGCTTCTATGACCCGTAAACAACGCTGATTGTTCCTTGTGTACGGCTTCGCGCAATAGCATCAATTCCTTCCATCAACCGGCTTGTATCACTTGATTGATTGTTTGTCTCGGGTTTTGGATCATTGTTCAATCTAGCACTCAACCTGCTTGTGTAGCTTTGATCATTGGTATCTGGCAATCCGGTGAGTCTTGCCATCAGCTTCTAGCCCAGAAAAGCAACCACTCCAATAGTTGCTCTAACTGCTTGTCCCTTCAACGACTCCGTCCTTTTTGCTCTGAATAGAAAGAGACAGCCCCGTCTGACGATTTGTCTTGCGCCGTTGCCGTCATCCCGGTTAAATCCTATCAAAAGGCCAAATCCGCTCGCATTGGTCTTGCTCTGGCTAGGTTGTTTGATTGTTTGTTGACAAGAGTTGATTGATTGTTTTTTTTTTTTTCCCTTCTGAATTAGGAGCTGATGATTTGAGTTGAGTTGATGTAGATATGAGTAAAAAATCTGCTAAAGCTAACAATAACTAGATTCTTATTTTTTAGTTTTTTTTTTTTTTTTTTTTTTTTTGAGATATAAGTATTGATGTCACTGATGAATGAAATATAAGTTGGATTTTTTTTTTAATTTGTAGAGTTATTGATATGGTGATAGATCCCTCCTCCCCCAACTTTGAAGATTGTCCCCAATCTTACTGAGAAACTGAGGCCCCGTTTGTCAGTGTCATAAAAAACAGCGTAATATTGAGAATTTAATTTAATAAAAACTCAACTCTTCAACCAAATTCAACCAAATTTTTATTCCGGGAAGTAGAACAACTCCTCTCAATAGAATGATGAAGAAAACCAACAGTTTTGGTGATCTTGAGCCTAAAAATTGCAATATTCCGCTTAAGAAGGGTTCTAAGCGTAATATTTGTATTATGGTGATGAAGATTGCCTAAAACCTCATTTTTTTTGATGGAAATATTGAAAGGAGTAGCTCAACTTTACTACATAAAATTTTTGTTTGGTAATGTTGAGTGGTTTACTTTTTATTGAATTAATTGCTTGTTATTACGCTGATATTTATGATGCTGACAAACGGGGCCTGAGTCTGTGAGTAATTTGAGTTAAGCCTTCTTCAGGTAAAGATGGAGTGAGAAAAAATCAGGAAATGTCCAGGGGTTACCTCCCCCAACTTGTCAAAAATGACCATAGCTTGTAAGATTGTTTTGATTTTTTTCCTTTTTTTTGTGCTTTTTATAGTTGATTAGAAATGATTTTTGTAGACAAAAGGAATAGGGGGATTTCTCAAACAGTGAAGAAGAGTACCCCAAGCTGATGTATGGAGAAATTTTGATCTTGTTTGTGTGTTTGGAGTTGACGTTGAATTTACTGATCTTGTTGATATTGATTTTGTTTTTGAATGCTGATTTTGGGATTGTTTTTGAACAGTTTAGTCTCATATCCAGGAGCGTGCCGTATTTTGACCGGATTGAGTTGATTTCTTGACTGATTGGATTCCTGGGGTTTAATTGTGAGATTCTTCTTCCTCCTTTTCTTCTTGAATTTTATCAAATTAATTTTTCTCCTCTTGAATTTTGGCCAACCTGTATTTTGATGAAGCAGAAATCTAGATTTGAGAAAGCGTAAACACCCTGGATCCCACACTTTCTGGATACTTGGATTGGTATTCTTCGATTGTTGTGGTGAGTTTGTTGTCCTTTTGTTATTGCGAGAATTTTGGCTTTTAGATTGGCTGGATGCAGTTGTAAGTGATGATTTGATGGGTTGAGGAATTGGTCAAATGATTGATATACCCATTTTTACCCTAGTTTCCTCAAGTGTTGATTGTAATTTTATGTACCCCTGATGTAAGTCCTTCAGAAATTGAAATCTTATCAAATCCAAATGAGGTTTAAACAGTCGTTTGTTGAAAATTTTGCTTTTTCTTTTGATGATTTGTTGAATCCAGTTGATTGGTGACGCTATAGAGAATTTGGGATCGTCTGTTGCTGCTATCGTGAGTTGAAGCTCTTGGATTGCTGAGTTTCTTGGTCTGGATTGATTTGATTGATTGGATTCTTCTTGCTGAACAGGTTGATTTGGTACTGGTTCTATGACTTTCTCCGTTCCCACGTTGTCAAGCTCCTTTTCCACGTCGTCAAGCTCCATTTCCACGTCGTCAAGCTCCATTTCCACATCGTCAAGCTCCATTTCCACGTCGTAAAGCTCTGGGATCTCAATCACCATGTGCTTCATTTCCACCGGCATATCCATCCTTTCCAAGGCTTGAGCTCTCCATTCTGGTGTCAGTACTAGGTTTTCAGGTTTCTCCACAGGTTCTGAGATATTCCCTTCTGGTTTTGTTGAGTTGACTTCTAGCTCTGATAAGTTGAATTCCGTTGTTTCATTATCTTCAGATTTGGTACTGTTGTCCATGCTTGGTTGATGAGGGAAATCTTCTTGATCCAATGGTTTTGAGTGATATTCAGAGTGAGAATGTTTGTTATTCAGCAGTTGTCCTTCCAGACCTGATTGGTAAAACTGCTCTTCTTCTAATTTGATCTTGTTTTCCGCAGCTGTAGTTGTGTCCTTATACAGGGGGTTCTTCCACGTTCCATCTGGATGTTGCAAGAGTTTTCCGTTGATAGATAGGTTTCTGGTGATTTTCTTCTGGATTTCTGGAGTGAAGGATTGGACAAAAAGACATGTGGCTTCCTGCTTCCTCCCTACTTGTTCAGTTCTAACCAGGTAGTCCAAGATCTCTGAAAATTCTGCCAAGTAGTCCTTGAATTCTTGATAATTTGTTATACCTCCTTGGCTGACAACTTCTTCTTTTAATTTCAACAGGTCCTGAGTCGTATATAATAGAAGTGGTTTTTCAAATTCTCCCCAGAGTTCAATCATTTCCGCTCGTAATTGTTTCCAGTCTGCTTCGTCATATCCGTCCATGTACTCAAGTGCTGTCAGCAAATCTTCAGTCTTCATAAATCGGCCTATTTGCATTGCCATCTTGTACTCAGAACATCCAAAGAAAGAGGCAGCTTGCTCGTATCTCTTCAAAAATTGGTTGAAGTTTCCTCCTAATTCATAGCAAAGGTCCGGGTCATTGATGAGTCTGAAAGGGCGCTGAATTGGTTCAGGTGGCCTGGGTGGTAATCGTTGTGTATTCATTCTGTTATGTTTATAATCTGATCCTGACGCCATAGGTCCTCTCCTTGACGTGGTGTTGAACGTGCTAAAGCCTCCTTCCATATCCATGGGTATTTCACTAAACAGTGGTAGGCCTGGATCTATTCTGTTGATTTTCCTAAAAGGTATGTTGTCAGTTAAACTAATTTTTGGGTATTGAAACTACTTAGCTCCAATTTTAATTTATTCTTATTGGGTCTCTGGACTCTTTTCCAGGGCAAGTTGGGGGGTTTTCTTCTGATTCGTTTTACTAGTGGTCTTCAATTGTACTCTTCCAGTCGATATTGCAATTGTACACTGGCCTCCTACATCAAATATCTGCTTTCTTCCGGCTGGTATCGCAATTAATCCTTATAACTGGCCGCCTACGTCAAAATCCAGTATTCTTCCGGTTGGTATTGCAATCCTACAACTGGTCGCCTACGTCAAGTTACTTCTTTCCCATCCTACTAGCTGGAGTGTTGTAGTTCTTTTTCCCTAGTTTAGTTGTGTTGACAAGTTTTCTTCTTAGTTGATCTTCAAAATTGATTCGGTTCTGATGTGTTTTGGTCAATAGTCGGTATTGGTAGAGTTGTTTTAGTATTCTCGTCCTCAACAATTACTATTCCTCTGGTTGAGTTTCTTCTTATAATATTTATATTAGTTGGTTACGTCTTCGATTTGATTTGCAGGATCCTATCACGTTGGGGACTCCCTTGTAAGACTCAAAAGTGTTGTTAAACCTTTTGCTGAATGGAGAAGGGGAAAAATGGAGATGCAAAACTCTGCCCTTCTATACTATCAGAAAAACAAGACCACCAAGCTTGCTTGGCAGATTATTTATTGTGACAGGATTGGTCGGTTCAAGACGCCTGCGAATTATGCTAATAAGTTGAGTGATGATTTATGATTGTTGTGGATGATTGATAACTATGAGTTGTTGATGTTGGTGTTTGATAAAACCTCAAATATTGAATTGGCAGTGATAAATGAGGAGTGACCAGTATACTAGTTGGTGAGCTAGTGCTAGTATTCCTTGTAAATATGTGAGTACAAGATCTGATGAGGAAGGGAAAAACAACTGGAGGAGAGCCTCTTATATAGACAAATATGAGGGATTTTAGCTCCAAGGGAAGTACAACTGAGGCATTTTTGGTGGTGGTGACAGAGGGGGCAGTGCAGTCAGGTGATGTGGCTGTGCATACATGTGACTGTGGCTGTGCATACATGTGACTGTGACTGTGCATACATGTGACTTGTATTTGCATACATGTGATGAGGCTGTGCACTCAGGTGACCTGTATTTGCATACATGTGATGAGGCTGTGCACTCAGGTGACCTGTATTGGTGAAAAAAAAGAACAATATGGAAAAAAAGAACCATGTGACCCATCATGTGACCTTCCATGTGACCAGTCATGTGGATAAGTGGTGTCATGGGGCTGTGTAGTGGTGTCATGCGGCTGTGTAGTGGTGTCATGAGGCTGTGTAGTGGTGTCATGCAGCTGTGTAGTCTGCATGTGACCAGGCTGTACTGAGTATGGGTTATGGGTTACTGGTGGGGTCGTGTAGCTGATGCAGAACCGGGTGTTAGAACTTGTATTGGCTATACCTCCTAATCTGTACATGTAATGAGGATTCCGTGTGTAGTTTCCTAGAATGATTTTCCCCGTAGAATATGTTTGTGAAGTCATATATTGAGATTTGAGAGTTGTGTAATTTGTGTATGTAGCAAGTGTGTAGGTTGATGTATCCGTAGCTTCTGATCCTTTTGGGTGATAATGGTGTTGTAGTATGTTACTAGAGGTAAATTTAGCTGTAGATTCTGAATCTGGAATAATATCAGCTGATTTGTGAGTTTTTATATGGGAAAAAATGAGAAGTAGGAAAAAGAAAGAGAGAAATATAAGAAAAATAGAGAAATATGAGATGAGAAAAAAACTGAAAATTTATGACATATTTGGAACACCATAGCGGGGGTGGCGCAGGGGGGTTGGGGAGGGGCTGGAGGCCGCTGGGGAGGGAGCGGGGCGGCGGGGGCGGCGCAGGGGGGTCGGGGAGGGGCTGGAGGCCACTGGGGAGGGAGCGAGGCAGCGGGGTGGCTGGGGAGCAAGCAAGCCAGTGGAGGAAGCGCTAGGAGTGGAGGGAGCCGGGAGGAGGCCTTGGAGGGGTTGTAGGGAGCAGGTGGAGGGAGCTGAGCTGGGGAGCAAGAGAGCCGGCGGAGGCGGGTGAGCGGTGGTCCACGGCAAAGGTGGAGGAAGGTGGAGGCAAGCAGAGTGTCAGCAAGATAGAAAAAGGCAGGCGAGAGCATCAAGAGAGTGAAAAAACGTGTAATGGAGCCAAGCCAGAGAGAGAGAGTACAAGGGAGGAGGGAGTGCAACAGAAATTGAAAAACATGAACTTGCATAAAAAAACCACGGCAACAGTGACAGTCAATCAAAGTGTGACAGGGTGATTGGGTGCAAAACACCTCACAATCCATCATGGCTAGTGTCTTCATTTTCCAGGCCAACAGGAGGTGCTAGTTCAGGTTCTTCCACTTCGTAGAGCTTGTTCCACTGGTCCTTTGGGTCTGCGAGTAGGTTATATAGAACAACACAGCTGATGATCCATTTTATGGCTGCCTTCATCTCGTGACAGTTTCTGATTTGAGATATCATCTCACACAAACTAGCAAATTGGCCCTTCAGAATTCCAATATCATGTTCAATCCGGACTCTTGATTGCGCTAGATGGTCATTGAAATTGTCAGCCCTAGAGATACTTCAAAGTATCCAAAGGACTGCTATTTTATATTCAACTCACTTATATTTTCTGTAATATTAATAAATCCTTGAATATTATTGCAGAAATGGATTTCTGATGTAAATTTATGTAGGGTTACCCACTGAGAGTACCCCTGAATTATTACTCCTTATGGTACTTTGGCCATTCTCAAAGTACCACGGAGAAACTACTACAAAACATTAAAAGGTAAAATATTTAACATGCTAATACATAGTATAAGCATATTTTTGGCGCAGAGAAAGAACATAAACAAGGTTGTGAAACAATACAAACCTTGTCTTCCTTGGCTGAGAATTTATTTCTATGGGAAATATACTACTTATTAGATATTCCCTTATTGTAGAAATAGAATTACCCTTTCCCATGAAAGTGTGGGTAAATTCTTCAATTCATTATCCTTATTAGTGTGGCTTCATGAGTAAATGGTTCATAAATATACTCATGATGTCATGGGGACAGGATAATAAATTTTCACATCCATAGAATTGGCCACAAATCTTCACGTAGAAGTTTGTGCTCATTCCCTGGCTTGTTTAAACTCCCAGAGGCTCCTCATGGCGCCCAAAGGGACCTCTAGGCCTTAAAAGGAAGGCCTCTGACGCCCAAAGATGGATTCCTCAGCCTATTCACCCACATACTTAGCTATAAACTCAGTATAAGTGAGTATTCTCCTCCTACTTTTAGAGTAGTGTTTCTCTATCTAAATCCTTTCCCACTGGAGCTTTTAGCTTGCATTATTATCCCCAATTACTGCGCCTAAATCCTCCTTAAAAATAGTAGCTGAAAGACCTCCACCTCTGCCTGCAGCCATTCTGTCATGTGC
Source organism: Puccinia coronata f. sp. avenae (assembly GCA_002873125.1). NCBI lineage: Eukaryota > Fungi > Basidiomycota > Pucciniomycetes > Pucciniales > Pucciniaceae > Puccinia > Puccinia coronata. The sequence continues at coordinate 193,613 of PGCI01000135.1, read as the reverse complement.
TTCCCTACTATTGTCCTTTTTGTTGCTTAATAGCTTCAAAATAACAACTATTTATAGTTGTTCTCCTACCCAAACTGTTGTATATCAACTTTTGGCGTAACAGGAGTGCAGAACTAACCCATTATTCTATTGGGGTAGGACTAGTAATAGTCCTTTAAACTGTTCTATCAGCACATTCATAGTGATTTGGGCCATTTTGGACCAACATCTCATAGAAATAGCTGTCAGAAATCAACATTCTCCGGAATGAGTAGGTCGGCCCCCTTATAAGCAGGTATTGTGTATTGATTACTTGGATAAGCAGAGTCGGCCAGCAGGAATTGGTTCTGATTGAAGAATTGTCCAGGCTGCTGAGCAGGATGCATGTTTGAGAACACATAGCAATTGTGGCATGATCCAGGATAGCCTGCAAGGTATGATATGAACTTCTTGTTTACATCGCAAACTAGAGTGATTGAAATGGATTATCTGTTGAGAAAAATATGAAAGCATCAGACGCCTGTCTATGCAACGGAGATAAAGAAAGCTGACTGCACCTCTTCTTACAATCAAAATAGTGATTGCCATCTATAGGAGGCTTTTGACTGAGCAGAATAGTTGTTCCATTGACAAAGCCTACACAGCCAGGGAAGCCTTCTTCTTGCATGACCTGAGATGATTCTAGTCTTTCTTTGGTAGTTGGCCATGATGCCAAGCGTGAGTGCATTTGATAAATAACCTTGGTGACCCGAGTGGTGTATAAATTAATTGTTCCATATCCAACGTGGAAGAGGTTTTTGAGTCGGAAGACAGCAGCTCCATTGCCATTTGATCCTAGACAACATATGGCCACTGTAAGCTGAACTGATGGATCTTGTTGTTGATTCCGAGAGGAGTTGTAGAAGATGGGATGGGATTCAATCAGTTGGAGGAGGTTGAGAAAACATGGCCATGCCATTCAAAAAAGTTGGAGGAAGCATGATTCAGAAAGTCCTTGCATGATTGACAATTCATAACGGGGATGGAATCGTGTTGTGGTTCCCCTAGCATTGAGGTATTGTTTGAAGTTTGGACCGGCAATAGGAATAAAATTATTCAAGTTCTGAATCATTGTTCTCCAAGTCAAAAAGCATTATCATTGCTGCAGAGTTGGCCGCTTGATGTAGTTGCTTGTGTTGAGACGGTGGTTGGCGCATGATTGGATGAGTGATGCTTTTTTTTGACGGAGTGAATGTTTGACGAGTAGTGATTGTTTCAGGAGGAGTGATTTGTTTCAGGATGAGTGATTGTTTAGGCTTTGTGAGGTGTAATAAAATTGACTTATTTGGGAATGATGGATTTGGTTGATAAACGTGGGTTATTTGTATTCAAAACCCGTTGGGTTTTTGGAAACCAGTCAATTAGAAATTGTGGATTTGGCGATTTCTAATTGACGGATTTTCTTGACTGGTTTGGTCATACTTGATACCCCTATTACATGTATGTTGTATTTGCATATTGCATTGTACATGCATATATGTTGTGTTGCATATGCATATATGCTGTGTTGCATATGCATACATGTTGTATTGTATATGCATAGACACTGTATTGAATTGTGTATATGTTTTATTGTATATGCAGATACATGTATTGGAGGACTTCCCTTCAACTCTGTAGGGGTCTACAGAGTCAGATCTGTAGATTTAAAATCAAATGTGTAGCTTCAATTTACAACACTGCAACCAATACAATACACAATTTGTATCACAAGGATTTGGATCAACAAAAATGGCAAACAGCCATATTTACTGGTAGGTGCACCCAAGGGAATCACATTGGCCATAAAAGACTTTTTTGTCAAGGCACTGATATGTGAAAAGATACACACCAATACGTTGTAAGTACCATATTGGTTGCAGTTTTGCTTCAAAAGCAAAACTTACATCACCCTGCCAAAATTGTTAAACTAAGTTAGAATTTGTAACTCTAGATCTGACTCTGTAGCACCCTACAGATCCTAAGGGATGTCCTCCATTGTATAAGAAGAATACTGGACAATATTTTGGATTGGATTGGCCTGTCAATTTGATCTGATACACCTTGACATCATTATGGGTATTGGATGACCAATCCAGCATAATAATCCAAGTATTGGCACAATACAGCTGGTATTGGCCTTCAAATCCTATATTTTTATTTCATTTCTCTCCTGATACAATACACAGATTATAAAAATCAAGTATTGGAGAAATATGGTGTGTGAAGCTCGTCTGGGCCAGTACTTAAGTCCCGCTTGTCCGCGGACTAGCAACACTTAAGCACCGGCCCAGACAGCTTAGCTGTTTGCTGGATGAGTGGCCTTGATCTTGGCCTCCGCTTAAACTTGCCTTGTCCGCATTTAAGACAAGCGGACCAGATGCTCACTATTTGTCTTGGTGAGCAGGGCCTACTCACCAATAGTCATTCCACTTGGTAGGCAAGGCCTGCTTAGAGTCTCCCTTGGTGAACAAGGCCTGCTTGCCAAGAGGAATGCCTCTCGGTAAGTAGATGTGTCTCCATCTGGGAGGCGTGACCGGCTGGCTTAAATGGGGGACAAGCCGAGCTTAAGCCTGACCCCACCCTGCTTAAGCACCGGCCAAGCGGGCCGTAAGCACCGGCCAAGCTCACTTAAGCAGCGGACACACCCGCTTGAGCAATAACGGGGCTGGCTTAACCACCGGCCCAGAAGAACTTAACACACCATAATACAAGCCACAGTATCACCAATCTGATCCATGTATTGGATTGGTACCTGTTGATCTGGGATCTACATAGAGTACTGCTTGAGTATTGAGCTTAGTCTAGAGTGGTAACCCTCTCATTGACGGCGCCATGACCGACACACTCGGTTAGGTTTGAATCTAATCTGATGAGAGACGCAAACCTTGATGGTCTGTTTACGTAATTCAACCTTCCGTCCCAGTTGTATTCTGTTTCATTCTCCTCATTGTTTCCTCATTCTCATTCATCACAATCTGATTCAATCCACCACCTTGTCCTTGTCTTGGCCCACAGGTTAGCCTGATATTTCCTTTCTTTCCTTCTTGTTTCCTTTCATTATCACTCACCTCTCAGTTGTTGTGTTCCTCACCATTCACTCAGGTGTGCTCGCGTCTCGTGTCTCAGTCTCTTGACTGATTGTTCCACTCACATCCCTTGTTGCTGTCCAAGGTCCACTTAGTTTCTTTCTTTGTCATTGTCCTCATTGTTTCCTCATTCTCATTCATCACAATCTGATTCAATTCACCACCTCGTCCTTGTCTCGGCCCACAGGTGTGCTCACGTCTCGTGTCTCAGTCTCTTGACTGATCGTTCCACTCACACCCCTTGTTGCTGTCCAAGGTGTTGCTCGCCCATTATTGAGTGACTTCACATCAACTGGCAACTGTGGAGTGAGTTTTTCTTGCAGTGTATGTTGTTATTGGAAAATCTCTTCTTCTCCAGGTTAATGCTGTTCTCCGCATGGCACCCCCTGGGCGTCTCACCTGTAATATTTTGATACCACTTTTTGTACTGTCCTGACAAGTTTTTGGACCTATTTTTTGATGCTTTATATACATATTTGATAGAATGTTATGGGGCATTTTTACCAAAGATGGAAGCTTCTTTTGAAAATTGCATCAGAAGGATTGGATTTTGGTACTTGCTGTGCTGTAGAGCCTTATCGTTGGTTCCTTTGACATGGTCTCACAGACTTGCCCCCTCTGAGGAAAGAAAAACTGGTTGGCACGATGGCACCACTCAAGAAAATTAACATAAGAGAAATCAAGAATCAACAAAACTTGGCTTTGATTGATCCTGGGAGGGTTGCAGACAGTCTGCTGGGCTCAGGCAATCTGCATACAGAGACTTGGCTGGGCGTAGCGGGGCCATGATGTCATCCGTATGTTTCTTTTGGCCCATGTTCATGCCCTCTAGGCAAACAAAATGCAACGTGGGATGAAGGGATGCAGAGAAGAGGAGTAAGTAACAAAGTTGAGGAGATATATTTTGACAAGCAGCTGGTAAGACGAGAACGACGGGTCATTTATAAAAAGAGCTGTGAACCATGGCTAGAAAAAGGTAAGGCAATTGAATCAGACGCCTAGATGAAGAAAAGGGAGATGATCAAGCACAACGGGATGGGATTATAATAGGTCGCCTCGGAGTGATCATTGCTTCATAGTTCGGCTGTTATTCGGCGGCATCGCTTCCGAATGATTAGATCCGGGAGAAAGTAGTCCTGTACCACTCGTTTAATTCCCGCCGCGGTTTCCTAGAATTCAAAGCAGTTGATGAACACAAGCTTGAATCTGAAGTACCTCATGAACTTGAGCGAAGTTTTGTAGCCCTGGAGTTGAGGTTGATGAATCCCATCTTGGAATCGAACCCGTCAATAGATCTAAAAATTTCCGTTTACATTAGGTGATGTTTGTTTTCATGGTCATGATGAGGGTTGCATTGGGAAAAAATCTCACCTCTGTTTCAACTCGGCTTTCCAGTAGATGTTTTTCAACGGGGGCGCTGTGAGCGTGATGCCAACGACCAGGAGAAGGAACGAGGCCACCAATGTGATCATTGCGGACATATATTGGCCTGAAAAAACGGGTTAAGCAGTCAGTATAGCTCTAGAATAATGACGAGGGGTTGAGGTTGATCTTACCGGGAGTCTGGAGAATTGGAAGTCGAGCGAATCCTGGATTCGGTGATCGGGGATTCCGATGGACTGGATGCACGGTCCACCCCATGGGGTCCCGATCAGCCGAGTGCGGTCGGGGCTCGCACGGGGGGAGGGTTAAAGAGACTGCTTTTCGAAATCAAGAATTACGAAAACACGATAGCAGTCAAGCGGCAAAAGACAGTCCACAAACAGACATCGCAAATCATCAGTCGGCAAGATGGACGAGGGAATCCAACCAATCGAGCAACCAGCAGCCAATCCAGACAAGATAGATGTGATTGCTGATCAACTAATGCTCCTGGCGAGCAATTTACTCGAATCCAAGCTGTCAAGGGCATCGTCATCGAGAACCATAACACAGAAGGATCCAGAGGAGACCATTCTAGACGATCTCGTATCCGATCAGGACTTGATCCTACTTGCTGCACCGCTCTTCGCAAGACTGAAATCAATCAATCGCAGCAGCTCCTCAATGCTCTCAAGCTTCAAATCTCAAACTCAAAAGGTTCGGAATCAAGTCGATCAGATTCATTTGGACTTGCAGAATTTGATCTACGAGAGGAGGCACCTGGAAAAAGAAATCAAAAAGTGTCAGGAGTTCGAGTTGAGTCCTTGATATATATTGTATTTTCATCCCCATAATCTATAAAAGAAACTTCTCGAGGAATTGGTTGTTGACGTTTATGGCCTACCTGACTTGGTCGATTATTTATTTCAGATCGGAGTATCAAAATATCTCCATCCATTCACTCGAAGAATATTTCGAGAGAAGTCCTGACGACAACCGAGATGGAATGGATGAGATCGATCCGCATGAATTAATGATCAAGCGATTGAAATTCGAATTATCTGAACGGAAAAGGTATGTTTCATCACGTTCTGAACGCGTTTTCCAGTCCTCTTTTGAGTCTCTTTTCTGTGATGTCCAAGTGCTACCTTTTCACCGATGTTCTGTTCTGTGATCACCATTCAACTTCTAGATTCGAGGCCGAGAAGAAAGAACTCCTGCAGAAGAAATTGAAGCTGTCAAAGGAGAACGACGAAAAGAAATCCAAGTTGGACGAATTAGAAAAACAGTTAGATAGATTTGTTGTGGTCAGCTTTCTCATAATCTTCATCATTCACTTCAAATTCCCACCGTGACAAACTTGAAATATCCAATTAACTCACAATCAACCCGTGCGGTTTCTTTTTTTGACGCAGACTGCGAAAGAAATCCAATCCAAAATGGCAAACCAAGTGTAATCATTCTACGTGTACATATATCAACCTATTCTCTTTTACCCAGCGCTTCATGTTTGGAGATACACGTGTATTTTTGCTACTACCTTACTCTTCTGGCTCCGGGCCTTTGTCTCTTCAATCGTTCAAGATTTTTGAACCTCCAGTCCAAGCCATTGAACAGCTTTCTCAGGTAGCGTGTAATTGATTAATAGAGGTCAAGATCGTTGGTCTGGTGGAATTGTCAGATAATCCATCGTTACTCATCACTTGGATTAGATCACACAATCTTCGATGTATTACACCGGCAAAGAGAAAAAAACAAGTTTGTCAAAGACGCATCCGGATTCCGGGCAGAGTTTGTACCAGCCAAACAACAGAATGTATGCAATAATTTGAGAAGTCGGAAAGAAGCACGGCACAATGATGATTGATGCGCGCTTTTAACTTTGTGCATCAGTTGATTTCTAGCACAATCCAAAAAAGTGCCCTCGATTCACTACTTCCAGCATGGGTCTGGGATGGCTTCAAAGATGAAGCGATCCAAGACGGTGTTGAGAGTGGAAACCGAATCCAGCTTCCACCCGGCACTACTAAAAATGTCCGCAAACTCTTCCGTGGAACGCTCTTCGGCGTTGAAAAGGGTCAGCATGAGTAAGCTGCTAGTGTGAGAGGAGTCGGCAGCCATTCCGCCATTCGAGAGGAGCGGCGATTGGCGGTCAAACAGAGGTGGCGCCACCTTGGTCTCGGCAATTAATAGCCGGCTCGTTAGTTTCGCTGCTTTGCGGAGATGGGTCAGAATTTCAACGCAGGTCATGGCACTGGCAGTGGGGATGGGTTGATGGTCAATTTAATGCACTTTCCCCCATTTCCCATCACAATCCAATCTTTCTTGCACGTCCTACTCACGGCCAATCATGTAAAATATGTCGTAGGAAGTAGGCATCTGCTCCCTGAATTCGATGAACTGGTTGCGCTTTCAGAAAGTCGGCTTCCTCAAAGTCCAGGTTGGCAGTGGAGCCCATTTTTTGGTAATTCTTCAAGTTTTAACGATCAAGAGATGCGAGCGTGCAGATTAGTGGTGAGGCCCGCGCAATGAAATGCGTTCATGATAGTCTCTTACAGCTTTTCCATCTTTTACTACCTCAGCCCGGTCTTGAACAACTATCTTCCATCCAGGAAGAAAAGCCGCGATAGCATATGCGGGTCCGCCGATCCCACCCCCAACATCAATCAAGGTGCCATTCGGCCCGAGTTTCTTCCAATCATAGCCTTTGTAGTCGGCCGGCCCCGTACCGCAAGCTCTAGATAATTCAATCTACTCAACAGAAGCAACCCCAGAAAAAAACATCAATCTAATGGTAAACTCGAGATTCAAGAAGTAGCCGAGAATTCTAGATCCTTTAGGATCCCCAGTGCCAACAGCCGGCTTAGCAGGAAACTCTTACCATGCTTTTCGCAAACCTTTCAACTCGATATCCGTCTTTCGATCTTGACAGAGATTCAAAGAAACTACAACCGGGCTGGTAATATTTTTGGAATGCGCTTTGCTTAGGATCCCAGCTGAGAGCTCCGCCGGCCTCCTTGTCGAGAAGGACTTTGGGGAGCTGCACGAAAGCCGGTAGCGCGATCTCTTCCCTGCGATGGCTCAACGCGTAACAGATGGTGTTGGGTGAGTCGGTACGGAGAGGGAAAGAGCAGCGGTTGTTCGCCCAACGGTCTGGCGTCAACTCGCAAAAGACGTTCCGAAGGGCAAGGAATCGCAATACGTGGGTAAGCTTGCGTGGATCCATGCCAGCTTTCTCTGCAAGCACCGAAATATGCACGCCTCCCTTGCTGGAATCAGGATCAATCGAGTGGATTAGGTCTGCAATCTGGGCCTGCACGGCGATATCCAGCGTGACTGCCTGGAGGAATGAACAGTGGAGATCAAGGATGTGCTGGCCCACCGGCATCAGAGTGGCCAGCAGTTGGTGGGTGGCTGCCTTCAAGGTTCTCAGCGCGTCTCGTCGTTGCGGAGTCATCTCAAGATACTCCTCAGCCGCCACTGTAGGTAAATTGACATCGGTCGTCTCTCCCCCTGGTATTTGTGCCGCTGTGTCGGCCTCAATGTCTTTCACCGCTTTTAAAATTAGATCAGCGAGTTGTTGGGCTGCTGAGACTGGCATATCGGTCTTGAAGGTGGCAGGAATAGTATAAATTATGATCAGATTTGTGGGTAAAATGAACTCGACTGGATTTGAAGTGCCTGGAAATTTTATCGATGATTTCGCCTAATACTGGGTGCAAATACAATGACTCTCTTCAATTTATGTATACCCGTTTGCACCAATTCGCTCCCTTCATAATCCATCTCCGTTGAGTCCCTTCTTCCATCACCCTTGAGCATCTGCAAATCTGCTGAGTCGCACATCCTTAGATCCTCTTATCCCGAGAGATAAGAAAGTCCCCATACCACAAGACCTTCGCTGGCACCCAAAACTCCTTTGGGAGATGAGAGCTTCAAGCATGTGAACATGGCAACAATACCTATAGCTCGTAAAAGCTTCCCGGTAATGAGGCTTCGCCCCCGCGGTCGGGACTTGGGTTATATTGTTAACTCCGAACCGATGGATTGCAATTCCCATCAATCCTTAACCGGACCCGGGTCCCCGCCCAAATTACGTACGTTGTACCCCAAATTCATCCACAATATCAAACCAAACAATCACCCAATTGTCCTAGCTAGAGCATTAGAGCAAAGTTACATTGGATGAGCAACTCTGGTTTACACTAAGAGTAAGCTAATCTGAGCCTCTATATGCATCAGTCAAGGTTAAAAAGAGGTTTGAGTATGTTGAAGATGAGGAAAGTTACCTTGGTTCAAGGCAAATGCAAAGCTTGGTAAGAGAAATAGCATGTATTCTACCCTCACATGGGTAAATCACAAGTGTTCAATTTAGTTTTCAATTCCAACAATTTCTTCTGACCTGATTTCCAACGCACATAAAATTCAGATACAATATTTCACCTCTGAATGGTCAAGCCACTTGAAACCATCCAATCAGACCTAGAAAATTACAAGAAGGTTTGAATACATAGAGGGGATGAAAAAATTTCAAGCAATAAGGAATAATCTGCCACGTATTGAATACTGGTGTAATAATTACTCAGGGGAAATTAATTGAACACATAAAAAAAAAAAATTTTGGTCTATCTTTAGCACTTGAATAACAATATTACACTTTTGCCCTATCTGATGTGCGGTATCGATGCGTATTGCAATGATGAAGGTGGACTGATGTGTACTTCCAATCTCACCTCACAATTGAATCAAGCAGTCTAGGATAGCGCCAAATGGTGCCTCATTTGTGTGGTCTTGAGTCAGAGCAGGAATTTTCATAAATTCAAAAGTATTTATTATGCAGCAGCAATAATTTTTTTCTTCAAAACCAGACCACTTGAAAATGAAACAATGATTGCAAGATGGTGACTATTCTTGATGGGAAAAAAGGCAGAAGAAAGTACATCTTGAGTCTTAACCCATGATTTATCCCCAGTAACATGTGTGTCAGATTATATAGCTTAGGAGTAAACCTTAGTTCTTCTTCCCCCCCTGAAAAAATCAGCTGTTGCTTTTAGTCTAAAATCAGTATCAGGCGTTCTACACAGGAATCAAAATTCCTGTAATCCCTGACGGGAAGTCCTCCACATGACGAGTGAACAGTTTCTGATCATCCCCAATTCCCCCCCCCCCCCCCCTCTCTCTTTCTTGATTTCATGACTGACCGGCCAACGACGCCATCCGTATGACTCCGGATTGACTTTTCGCTGTCCGGTGATAGTTTCACTTAGCCGCCACTTCATGTCTGTGGTGACTCCATCCACGCGGGGTTCGACAAGTTCTTAGGCGTTCTGCAAATCAATGCTTTTCTTAATATAACCAGCGTATCGCACTCCGCGGTCTTAAACCTGTTCTGGCTTCCGACTCCACACCTGTTGTTTAACGATGAAATGGATGTTTCGGTTCTGCTAATCTCTAGACTCTAGCAAAGAGTTTCTGGAGAACTTTATGAGGTTCCTCGATGCCATCATCCTCCAAGGCACGAAGCATGATGTACAGAAAGCTGCAATGCCGTTCTGCCCTCTCTCCTCTCTGACTGGCGTGATGGCAATCGAGATTCTATTGTTTCCGGTGAACTGGTTACGGGACACGGGCAATTCATATAAAGAGACAAGAAAATTGCCTTCTTGGTAACTTGAAGCCATGCTAACCCGCACTCAGGGTTGCTCAGCTCGAGCCACTCCAGCTCATTAATGCTTGAACAAGGCAATAGTACCATTCCAGACTAGACTGGGCATCTCCTGCTCAGATAACAACAACACTCCGCCATCGCAAGGCCCAGAGACGCACAACCAAGAGAAGCCACATTGGCCACTGCTATATCCCATCTGGCCCATTAACATCTTCTTCCCTTCTGCCCATCACACATCCACCCTCATATCCGCTGAGGGCTCATCACCAAGCATCCTAATCTTTCATCTGCCGCTGAGGTGAACAGCCCTCATATCCCACGCTCATCGTCACCTGACATCACCCCATTCTCACTCCATCCAACTAGTTTCCCACCGTTGTCAGGATGGTTCCCCGGGGCTCTTATTCGAGCCACGCACCCTCCAGCCGACTCGCAGGCGAGCGCAGACGATACGAGAAGGAATTCTATGATTCCGAGTTTGAAGAATCCCAAGTCCCTCTCACACCCTTGGAGAGACGCTCCCCAATCGTAGCCAACTTCGTAGCACCTCATTATCATAGAAATCTCACAGAAAGAAGCAGACTCCAAGGACTCATGGGTGGCTCCGACTTGTCGTCTCGCAAGGAAGAATATGATGATCCGGGAGGACGTCTCAGCTTGAACTCCAATGCACCCATTCCAGAGGTACCTCGAGCAACCACCAAATTCCATCTCCAGCGTGGTCTTATCCTTGATTCCTTTACCATTAGACTCAAATCATGGATGGTCAACGAGGGCTCCAGAAAAATCTTTCTTTGGACTTGGGTATTCATACACATTATCACTTTCGTGTTTGCCTTTTTAAACTTTCAACTTAAGGACAACCTAACTCAAGCAAGAGCCACTTTTAATATCACATATCCAATCGCACGGGCTTCAGCACTCGTCCTACACGTAGATGTGGCCTTCATCCTAATACCAGTATGCCGGAACTTCATCACTCTTCTCCGGCGGTCGGCCCTGAATCAAGTGATCCCATTCGAGAAGAACATTACGTTCCACAAGTTTACCGGCTTCGCGCTAGCTTTTTTCAGCGTCATCCACATCTTTGCTCATCTAGTCAATTTCGCGCTACTAGCTATCAAGACTCAAACCGGCTTCGTCGGCTTCATCGGTGCTAACTTCCTCACCGGCCCCGGTGCTACCGGCTGGATCATGACCATCAGTCTCGGTATCATTGTCTGGTACGCGCGAGAGAAACCACGACGTGCTAAATTTGAGCGGTTCTGGTACTCGCATCACCTATTCATCGTCTTCTTCTCAGCCTGGCAATTACACGGGTTTGTGGTTTCTTTCTTTTAATCATTCAACACCATACACTTTCTCCAAATTCATGGGCGCTGATAGCAAGTTGGTTATCTTTCAATTCTATAGCATGTTTTGTATGATTCAACCAGACCGACCGCCGTATTGCTCATTTAACCAAATTGGAGTATTTTGGAAGTGAGTAGCAGGCTTCTAAATGTTTTTGAACATTAATGAGTTGAGAATTAGACTGACCTCTGCCTATTGAATGGGAATAGATATTGGCTTGTAGGAGGTACGATTTTCCTATGGGAGCGAGTTCTGCGAGAAATCCGATCACGACACAAGACCTACATCTCGAAAGTCATTCAACACCCGTCGAATGTGTGTGAGGTGCAAATCAAGAAAGAGAAAACGACGACCCGAGCAGGCCAATATATTTTCCTCAACTGCCCCGAAGTTTCGTACTGGCAATGGCATCCATTTACCCTCACATCAGCCCCAGAGGAAGATTACATTTCTGTTCATATCCGCTGCGTGGGTGATTTTACGATGGAGTTTGCGGAAGCGCTTGGCTGCGATTTTTCACGCAACAAGGAGAAGAGCTCGAATGCGTCCAAGTCTACGGTCCTCCCACCGGCCACCAACCGAGTTCTTCCTCGAGTGATGGTTGATGGACCATTCGGCTCGGCGTCTGAGGATGTGTTCAAGTTCGAGGTGGTGATGCTTGTAGGAGGAGGCATCGGAGTGACGCCGTTCGCATCTGTGCTCAAGTCGATCTGGTACAAGCTCAACTTCCCCTCAGCGAGCAAGCAAGGATCGCCTATCCGGCTGCAGAAGGTGTACTTCTTCTGGGTCTGCAGGGACTTTGATTCATTTGAATGGTTCAAATCGCTTCTCTCAGCTATCGAGGAACAGGACGTCGAGGGGCGCGTAGAGCTGCACACGTACATCACCCAGAAACTCAAAGATGACGACATCAACAACATCATTGTCTCTGACGTGGGCGGACAGAGGGACGCAATTACTCAACTACGGTCACCCACCCACTATGGGAGACCCAACTGGGACCGTGAGTATCCTCCTTTGTGTTAACAATCTCCCGAACCCCTCAGAGTCTGTCACTGACTTGATGTTTCATGATCATCACAGGTATTTTCAACTCTGTCAGAGAGAAACATACTGCCACCGACGTCGGTGTGTTCTTCTGTGGCCCTGGGCCATTAGGACATTCCTTGCATTTACAGTGTAACAAGTGGACCGGCGGGACTGATAACGATACGCGTTTCTTTTGGGGTAACCATCTCTTTCCTCCCGTCATCTATTAAAATATTCTTTCTGCAAGAAATTCCACTGATCATGTTAACCCCTCTTTGTGCACCCTTCAGGTAAAGAAAACTTTTGAAAAGCTTGATAAGCATACTACGACACCTGACTCGACCCTCAAGTCCCACTAAATATATTATGATGGTCAAGAAAAAGGTGCTATCCGTATAAAAACACTTGTTCATGTTATAATAGTCTCGAATCCTTCTTTGAACAAAATTATTGCATTTATTTTTGAAACCATATCGTTATACATGTTTCTTTTCCCTTCATAAAAATTACAGAGGAAGAAGAGCCCGTGACCAAAATACTTCGTTATCCTAGTTTTTTTTCTTCGCTTACTTTTTGTTGTGACATTCGTTGTATATGCTTTCGTCCCATACCCGATTCGGATTCAACAGTACTATTATTCTACCATTGCCACCACATATCTTATGCATATTTACTTGTTGTAAGCAACCTGCCCCATCTTTTATCATCGTCATTTTAGACCCTTATATTATTTCTTTGCTCCTTTTTTCCGCCACTCATTTCAGCCGTTTTGCAGATTTTTTTTTGGTCGTTATCACTTAAACCGCTAATAAGGTGCATGATGAAGCTGGAAAAAGAAAATATTTTCTAATTAACATTTGCCCTCACGCACAAGAAATGCATGAAGAGGAGAGGAGACCACATGAAACAAATTAGCATCAGTAATGGCCATTGCTTCGCCGGAAGGCCCTTTTGTTTATTTTGCTACGATCTCACAAATGAGTTGGCATGGATGAAGTCATTCCCAACAAGAGCCGATGAAAGATACCAGATGAACCAAATGTACATAAGCATTTAGGGCACTTGTATCTTTCACGTTAATGATGCCAGTGTCAAAGCCTGAAACATAACATCGGGTGATAAGAAAAGAACCAAAAAGAACAACAACAACAACGGGAATATAGATAAAGACAATCTGAAGAAATAACTAAATGAATGTACGAGGGGATGTGATGGAGGAGTATTATTTACAACCAACAAAAACAAAAATGTTCGCAATAAGAAGAAGCCAAAAGAAGCGCATAGATAGGGAGAAAAAGAAAGTCAAAAGTTTACTATAAGGAAAGGAACATTCTAGCGGTGTCAGCTAAGTTTCTTTTAACGGTTGGACGAGGATTTTAATTAATTCGGCTGAAACTAAATCGTTCGTAGTTCTGATAGTGATGCGCGCCAACTGTTTTTGTGTGTGTGTTTTTATAGAGTGAAACAGATTTTTGGGAAAAGCGGAAGAAAGATTTTATATGGTCAGAACAGGAACGAACGCTGAAATCGACAGAAGGTGAGATGAAAGTTCCAGATGACGTACCTGAGCTTTTTCATTAGGCTCCAACCTCATCAAACAGCCCACCTTGCCATTAGCTGAGGTATTTAAGACGCCCGCACCGACCAAGTTATTAGGATTTGGATCAATCTGTTCTAAGATATTAAGCCTCATTCCAGAGACCAACTGAGCCATTCGATGACTCTTCATCAGCTCGCCGTTCTCCGTTTTTTTGATCTTGAAGATCTCTTGATGTTCTCGAGGTGGTCCCCCGATCTGTTTCCAGCGGTCAAAGAAGGTAGTAGCATTGAGTGGGATGGGTTCGAGAAACTTGGTCAAATAGATGGGCAGTCGGATAGCTAGTGCTTGGAGTGATCCGGCCAGGTAGGAGACTTTCAAGATCGGCAACTTTCCAAACGGGCCTTTACATTCGACCATCACTTTCTGCTCGATCTGAGTCATCGGCTCGATCGTGGTGACCGCCATCCTGGGTAAGCTGATTGCCAGCAGCGGCGAGTCGTCACTTTCCATCACCAGAGTCAGAGACTCAAACGGGGCAGTAATTTTGTTTCCAAAGTACAGCGTCAGTTGGCCATGGTCACCGTGGTACTCAGATTTCAGCCCGATTTGTAGTTGTCCATCTTCATAGAGTACTCCTTCTGACAGGTAACTCAGTCGGATCAGCTGCTTCTCTGTCCCATGAGTCAGTGCAGATGTCGTCGGTGGCTCGACTGGCTCAGGAGGGATGGTCGTCGTCTGCAGCTGGAGACTATTCAACTCGTGTGCCAATTCATTTGTGGCGCCGTTGGTATCGGTTACCCCACTGTTTGAGGAGGAGGAGGCTACCGGGGGCAACGGAATGAGGCCGGGGTTGAGCATCGAGGCACGGTTCTTACGCGGCACGCCTTGCAGTCGATTTCCCCCCTGTGTCTTGTTGGCTTCTTTGCCTCCAATCACCCACGTTCGCTTATCACCAGTTTCTCCTTGTGTCTTGGTCAATCTGGTGAGCAATGTGCTCTCGCGTTCTGGAAACGGCGGCATCTCATCGCATACTGTTTGTAGGAGATCTTCATCCGGTAGTTGCGCAATCGCAAGATATTCGCCTAAGCGAATTTGTGGATAAATAAATTCATGGTTGATGAGCGGGAGAATGAATGCTTTAAAAATAAGGGAGTGGTTTTCGTCCAGAAAGCATACTTACATGCACGCTGCTGGAGTTCAGCATCCAAAACATGCGAATATCGTTCAAACACTTCCAAAATCTGAGTCCGGATCTCGGGAAATAAGTTTAACCATTTTAAATATGTGGTTAAGAGCATTGCTCGAGTACTAGTTGAACATTGATTGGCTTTGGAATGAAGGACTTGAAACTGCTCTATCGGTGAAAGACCTTCGTTATTAGCTACCAGATGACCAACTATGGGTGACATGCAGGAATGATGGGGTTAGTACTCCTCAAAAAGGTGGCAGTAAAAAAAGGAGGTAAGAAAACTGACATTCTCCCATGATATAGGCCGCCAGCTTGATCATCTGCTCATGGCAGACGGGTAGATGGATGTACTCAAAGACCTTTTGCATGGCGTACTCCTGTAATTCTTCAGTATTAGTAACTATCTGGATCACTCGATACCAAACTTCATCACTAATATGCTCTCCCGCTGTGTTCATCAACTTCAAAATAGTATTCAGGTACCATTCGTACTCGGTGGCAAACTTCTCCGTTAAAATCGCTATCTTCAGCACAAGTTCTTCTCTGAGAGTATAATCTGAAATTCCTAAATAGCGTAGTAGTTCCCCGACAATCACTTTTGCATTCGTTGAATCGCACATTGAGAATAGCAGATCTAAGCCTCGCCTCCGGACGCTGATGTCTTTGTCCCTCAAACTCAAGATGATGGTATCTTGATGTTGTTTCAGGACAGTTAGGTCATCCGATCGTGCAGCTAAGTGTGACATGGTATCGAGCCCTAGATATCGGACGTTGGTTTCTTTCGAGAGGATGAATCCAGCGAGAAGGAGCGAGGAGCGAGACACTAGCTCTGAATTCGGATCTAGGTGAATGGCAAGGTTGATAGCTTCGAATAAGACTGCGTTTTGAGCATTGCTATGTTGAACATTTTTGGGAGTTTCTTGAGCCACCTCAAAGATGGTCGATAATACGGTTTGTAATGTGGCTGCAACAGTACTGTCCTCTTTGGATTGATGGTGATTGAAAATCATTTCATCAAAATCAATTCGCCGCCTTCGTTTTCCGACAAAAATTAAAAAAATAATAATAATAATCTCCTACCTGTTGGTGGATAGTATTGCAATAACCGTAGTAGCTTGCATTGTAGCCAAGGTATTGGCACTCTGTAGTATATGTATTCACCCGGGGTGATTAAATCGACGATCACCTATCTTGGTAAAACAGATCATTGAGCCAGATAGGGACTTGTTAGCTTACGGGGAACCATAGCACTGCAGGTTTTTTTTTTTTTTTTGAAACAAGAGAAAAAATCTGATAATGAAATATGAGAGAGAATGTTTGACTTGGTCCTAACGTTGTAAAGCCTATCGACAGCTTTCTGGTAACAGATTGCAAACTCTTGAAGATGATCTTGCGCAAGTGTGAGGACTAGACTGGTGACAGCCAAACATACACCCTACAGATATTTTGTGACGTTAGCAATACGAGCAAGGCTATCTGTATTGGCTTAGGACTAAGAAATATCTATAAAGACCCGTACCATATCGCTATCCATCATCAGAGAAACGATTCTCAAAGCCCAATCTGAAATCGGAAAGACCTCTGGATTTTTCCGGTACAATCTAAGAAGAGTCAAGGCGGCTTTTTTCTTGACAAAGGAGTTCGATATTGGACTGATTAAAAGGCTGTAGACCTCATGGAGTAAGCTTTCTGTCATCTCTTTCCCACCTATGTTGGCAATTGCTTGAAGCGCTAGACAGTTGTTGGTTTCGCTGTGTCCATCCAGGTCTTTTCGAATGGAGTTGATCACTAATCTGATTAAATCCGAATTTTCGTGCATCAGTAGGGTTAGAGCTAGATATCCCTGAAAGTGAAAGAGGAGTGATGTCATAGGTGAGTCTTCTATATGATCATAGCATTTAGTGACGTGAAGATGATCGCAATAGTCAAGGGGAGGATTGGATTTGAGACTAATGGTTGAATACAATTTGTTTTTCCGAATATTTTGGGCTTGAGATCAAGTTCACGGCTTCCATGTGTCCGATATCGACCGGGTAGCCTAGAATGTAAGTGAAGACGATTTTGGCCAGATATTTTTTCTTTGAGTATCCGTCAAGATTGCCGTCTGATATGAGTGAATTAGATGAATTAGATCGAAAAAGGGCGGGGACAAGTTGAATTGAACAAATGTCAATGGTGTGGCGTGCTTCGAAACTAGAGTCCGGATGGATATTATTGACCTTTGAACTTTTGCCTGATGTTGGCCATTTCTTTGTTTATTCGTTTCTCTTCGAGCTCGCGAACCCGACACGCCCTCTGGAACAGCGATAGCGATCATATCGGTTAACGGTGAAAACAACCTAAAAATACCGGTGGATAGGAATATGGATCATACCAGATCGGCGATATACTGGTTCAGCCTGTGTTGTTAAAACAGATGGGTTACTCTTCGAGGCAGTTGATCGTATGACTAGAATGCAAGGATAATCGAAAGTGACTCACCCTCTCATCTCGGTCGGCATGTTGTCGTTGGGTGTGATGGTTGAAGGGAGGAACGCACCCAAGAACGGGAGGAACAAACGATTCTCGAATATGGTCAACACCCACCGGGTGGCACGATGACGTAATCACTCGGGATTCGGTACGGTCATGCACTGATCTTCTACATATCCTGTATTCACGTGCTGCGCATCCCACCCTCACCCTGACCCAGGCGATTGTAGTCAAGTCATCATACTCCACTGTACCCGGCCCCCAGTCGCACCCTCAAGGCAACACAACCCGCGTTCAAACCCCTGCCTCATTACTGCACACACACCCTAGACCATGCGCACCTCGGCCCCCCTCCTCTGGCTCCTTACATATACCCCTGGTTGCTGCCCGCAGGTTTCTACGATTTGGCGATGAAAACAACTCATGCCAAAGATGGCGTCGGCGGCGAACACCCAGAGTACTACACCCCGTTCAAAGAGCGACTATGCAAAAGGTTGTTCTGCGGCACAAAGATTGACCATGGCGAACGGGACTACGTGTGCAATGAGTGTGGAGCACGTCGTCCGAAACACTGGGATATTGTCCAAGATTGTCCAAAACATGGTGGGCACCCAGATGGAGTGAGAAGCTTCTCCAGCCAATGCCCCGAGTTCAGATCTGGCAGCAGCACTCGGTGAGGCATGTGGCACTCCTCGCTCAGTGCAACTTTCAAAATACTACCAAAAAACTTTTTTTTCAAAGTCTTCCTGACAAAAGACCAAGAAAAGGGTTTCCCTTTTCCTTTCACAGTGAGATACTACTGGCCAGGATGGAAATGGGCTCAGAGTCCCGGAAACTAGAAGCTGGAAGACAGGAGGAAAAGCTCCTGGAGGGTTTTCATCTGGCTGAGGAAAAGGCTCTAGCCGCAGAGAAGCAGTGTGCTAGCTTGTGAGAAGGAAAATCAAATCACTACAAAGGGGGGAAAGGGCCCCTAGGGAACAGACACACTAGAACTGGTGATGAATTTCTTGTGTGAGCAGCCTAATATAAATCTACTACAACTAGAGGAGCTAAGATGTGGCACAGAAGGTGAGAAATGAAATGCATATGCATGCAAAAAAAAAAAAAAAAAAGCAGAAATATGGATTTCCAACAGGCCATACAAATATTTGATCTCAAATTGGGAGCACAGTTCATGTTGGGTGGTTTTGGTTCTGCTGGTTTGTTCAACTCTGCCAAGTGTTGGGTCAAAGAGCAGTTAGATCAGCTTGTATATATACACTTGGCTGGATTTTGGCTGCAAGACAACAAGTGTTTAATGAAATCATGATGCCTGCAGATCTAACTTGTCAAGCAGTTTTTTGAACAATCATCTCAACATGAACTTACCTCATGTTTTTGCAATGAGACTTATAACCTACATGAGCAAAGTACAGCTAATCCTAAAATGGTGGACACTTGTTGTAGGATATACAACCAATAAAATGGCTGGATTTTACAAACAAGCTAGTTAATTTTGCAGATGGGATCTGCAAAATTAACATTTCCCTGCCACACCTTGCACAATTTAGCCACAAAGTTGAGTTTAGCTCTTTTTTTTTTTTTTTTTTGGAAAATCCATCTAGTTTTTTTGCTGGTACACCATGGTTGCTTGTGTGTCTCTTGCTGAAAAGGGACATCAAGAGAGCTTTGGTTTTAGCTCATCCCTAGATCTTTTCAATTCTCCCTTGATGAAGGGGAACCAACTTAGCAGGAGGATTGCAACCTGCTCCAAGGGGGGTTCACAGCCAGCTCTGGGAGCTGGGACCTTCTGTCCAATAATTTCACAACTTGATTGGTGAACAGGTTGTGATGAGTTGCTTTTGCATGTTGTTTGCTGTATGGAAAGAGCTACAGCAAATCTTTCAGCAAGGAAAACAGCTTTTTTTGTGGTTGTAGATCCAAAGCAATTGGAAAACCATTTTGGGATTAGCTGTGATTGGGAAAACCAATCAGAATTTTTCCAATCTTGATTTACACACTCTTTTTTTAAGGAACTGGAAATGTGGGAATAACTCCCAATCCTTGGAGGGCTGGAAGGGGGAGGGGGGTTGGCTGTGCAACCCCTGACCAACCCCAAGTCCATGTCCTGGGGGGCCACTGCTCCAATTTCAAACCAGCAATGCCTTGGAATCCTCCTTGGCAGGCAGATACACTCTATACTGACAACACCAGGTACTTAGAATCAAGAGGAAAAACACAAACATAGCACAGTCTCTTGCTGAAGAGAGATAAAATGTGACTTGCCTGAAGAGAAGACTTGTTTCTTAGTAACCCAAGATCAAGTGGCAAGAAGTAAATTCTTGGCGTTTTTTTTGGGGGGGTGTTGATACAAAAACCCGCGTAATTGCGCTGACACACAGTTTGATGTCCATTTGATGTTGAGCGGACGGTCGGCCGACAACGGCGCGCACGCGGTTTCCCACGCACACACCCGGTTTTTTTGAATATTGTTTTTGAGGTCATTACTCAACCTTTTTTTGTGATTTCGGATTCTTTTTCCCATACTTTGATATTTATCAAAATTTACCTAAGTACTTTTGGAGCATGAATATGCCATCTTTGCATGTAAAATTCAAACAGAATTTTGGCGTAAATTCCATTGGCCTGCAGCATTAACCTTTTTCCAAGATTTGAAGTTTTTTTCCCACATTTTCAAGGGTGTAGAATTTAATGGGAACCACCATTTCTTGATGAAAAAAATTGCTTCCCAGTTTTTGGGGGGCAAACCCGGTTGTTTCAACTATTTTTGTACCCCTCATATTCAAAGATTCTTCAAGGTTTGAAATCTGTTTCCTACACTTTTAAGGGTTTGGAAAACCATGAAAGTATTTATTTTCCATAAAAATGCCCCCTTGAAATGTTTCTGATCTGGGCAAACCAGGCAAAATGGGCCAAATATTCAAATGGCTGATGTGCATAAACCATTCATGGGCTATGGAGAATTTTCATATGGTAGAAAATTATATCCATTGATTAATTTTTGATCCACTTTTGAGCCCATTTGGGCAAGCCAAACAGAAGTTACAACATTTGAGTAGGAGGAGATTCTGGCCAAACCTTCAAACAGCTGCTGTATGTAAACCCGTGATGGGCTATGGAAACTTTTTTATATAGTAGAATACTATATCTATTACTCAATTTCTGAGCCACTTCCCAGACCATTTGGACATGCCAAACAGAAGTTACAACATTTGAGTAGGAGCAGATTTTGGCCAAAGCTTCAAACGGCTGCTGTGTGTAAACCAGTCATGGGCTATGGAAAAATTTTATACAGTATAAAAATATAGCCATTAATTAATTTCTGATCCACCTTTGAGAACATTTGGAAATGTGAAACAGGAGATACAACATTTCAGTAGGAGCAGATTTTGGCCAAATCTTAAATTCACT
Source organism: Puccinia coronata f. sp. avenae (assembly GCA_002873125.1). Lineage (NCBI taxonomy): Eukaryota > Fungi > Basidiomycota > Pucciniomycetes > Pucciniales > Pucciniaceae > Puccinia > Puccinia coronata. The sequence goes on along the minus strand of PGCI01000135.1, from coordinate 172,503 downwards.
ACTGCATGTAAACTGGTCGTGGCATATGGAAATGAATCACGCAGCATAAAATATAAACAAAAAATTCACTGTGGTTCAATTTTGAGCTCATTTGGACAGGTAAGACAGGAGATATCTCAATTGATTTGAACATGTATTTAATGGGAAAATCACACAAGAAATGCCCTTGCTGCATGGTTTTCATCATAATTTGCATACCTTCACACAAAAAAAATGAAAACATAATGATTGAATAAATTTCTGTGTGAAATTGACTTCAGTTTTCCCAAATGATTTTTTTGGATACATCGAGACATCTGTTGAAATTTTCTCTATCTATCTCTCTCTGTCCTAACTCCCTCATTCCCTTTTCTTGAATCCTTCCAACCTGGACTGAACTATAATTATTTGTAGCTTGTTTTCTGTTGAATTTTTTTTACCAAAAACTCATGTCTCAAAAATGATTTCTTTCTTTTTCTAGCTCGTTCTCTGATTCTTAAAGGCTGATTACTCTGAATTAATGCCTCATAGTATCTGTGATTCAAAATATTATATTTTTACTGACTCATCTGGCCTAACTAAAATAGAATGAGATGTTTTGTCCAAGTTTGTCTTTTTCAAGAACTTATTTTGTCTTCTCTTGGTTTTTATTCAAAAATGTCTTTTCATTTTTGCTCAAACCACATTTTAACCACTTGTACTTAGTCTATTTAAGCTAGCCTAACTTCAGGGAATAAAAATCATTGGTTCTCTCATTCATTTTTCTGTGGACCCTTCCCAAAAAGTGCCCCAACCTTCATGCGCAACACCTCTTCTCTCTTCCATTCTCTCGCCAACAGTTCAAAAACTCAACACCTTCATGGCTGAAAATCAGTCAAAATCCTACGGAAGTACCCTTTTTTATTGTGTGTAAACCAGGCAATGTTTTATGCATGTTATATTTTTTTTTGGAAAAAATTACGCAGGTGTGCGCGCGGAAACCCAGGTTTTCTACGCAGCGCGTGCTGCGCAAAAAAACCGCGTGTGTGCGCGGATTGACCGGGTTTTTTTATCAATGCCCCTTTTTTTTTCAAAAGCTTCACAGTTTCTTTCATAAATGTGGTACCAGTGGTAGTAAACAATCAGCTCGAATTAAAGCTTTTACTCTTCACTTCATTGAGGGGAAATCTATCTTTAATCTTTTGAATTCTTCTTTCTTCCTTTTGTTCAATCAAAAAACTTAGGAGTTGAATATGCGACCCCCCAGGATGAACGACACCCAATCCTGGGCTGTCGTACGCGCGACTCCCGGCTGAATTCAATTTGACGTCCAGGGGGGTTGCTTCCTACTGGCCCGCCGAGAAGGATTCCTTGCAGGCCGGTACAGTCTTGTATCGGCCCGCCGAGCAGGATTCATCCTCGGCAGGCAGGTACAGTGTTGTACCAACCGGCCAAGGAGGAATACTCCTCGGCGGGCGGGTGCACTCTGTACCGGCCGGCCGAGGGAGATTCCTCCTGGGCGGACCGGTACACCCTGCACCGACCGGCCCGAGCAGGAAACTTCCTCGGCGGGCCAGTACAGAGTGCACCGGCCGGCCAATGAGAAATACTCCTCAGCCGGCCGGTACAGAGTATACTGGTCCGCCGAAGACAACTTGTCCTCGGAGGGCCGGTAGCTGCCAGTAGGGAGCGACCCCCTAGCAAGGGGTCGCTGGTTCGCGATTCTATCAGCGACCCCCCTGGACGTCGACTTGGGGTCGGTCGGGGGTCGCGCGGACGACACCCCAAGATTGAGGGGTCGTTCCTTCAATCCTGGGGGGTCGCATATTCAATTCCCAAAACTTAACTTGGTTTCTGGAAAGTATCTTCGCAAAGAAGGTCAGTAACTTCCAAATTATCTCTTCATTGTTGAATCAACCTCCAGCTATATTTCAAAACGTGAAATAAATAGATGATCAAGTTCCGTAGCATCTTGAAAATATTCTCATTTAATGAAAATACAGAATACTTACTGTACAAGTGGATTCGCAAATGTTGTGACAAAAAATAACTGAATTTTCAATTCTGATTGTGATGCTTTGTGCTGAACTCTCTTGATGGAGGATATTGGACAATGAAGAGATTATGTTCTCTCTTGATGGTGGATAGTAAACATTCAAGACAATAGGAACTCTCTTGATCACCAATATTGGCAATCAATAAAGCCATTTCCCTCAATGACTGTTATTGGTAATCCAGGGAGTTTATGCTCTCTTTATGGCTGATGATTGCCTTCAAGAATGTTTACACTGGATGACTTCCCGTCAGGGTTTACAGGATTTTAAATTCTTAATTTAGAGCTGTTAATCTAGATTTATGACCAAAAATTCAACACCTCTTAAAAATCTCAACAATCAGTATCAATTCCAAAACACCTTTTTTGAAAAAGTGCCCAAATTTAGAATTTAGAATGGCATCTGTATCCCTGTAAATGGCGACGGGAAGTCATCCACTCTCTTGATCAATCACGATAGCCATCAAGAGTTTGTAGAATTTGTTGATTACCAGTTTAGGCCATTGGGGGTGCTTAGCTTGGATTTTATCTTGTGGGCTAACCCTTGATAACATGAGGGAGGTTTAGGCAAGATTTGAGCTTTGAGCCAGGTTAGATTGTGCTGAGATTGGTCTGGTATGTTTGAATTTTGTTTTTCAAGTCATTAGCTCACACAGAATTGGCCACCCATGTGGATGCTCTCAGAAAGATGAGTAAGAGGGTTGGCCAAGGGTCTGCACACTTCCACATCAGGTTGAGGAAGAATGTGGGTTTGAGATTTGAAAGCCAGATTCTTTGATTTGTAATTATTGGTCCAGGTGAAACAATTTAGCTTGAAACCTCAGCCCATCCAGCTTGAGCTGGCAAGCAATCCAGCTTGAATTAGAAGCCCATAAATCTTGAGCTGGCAACCAATCCAGCTTGAGCTGGCAGCTCATCCATCTTGAGATGGAAGTTCCCCAGCTCCAATGTGCAATATATAAAAGTTCAGAAATGACAGAAACCAGTTTTTTCTATTTTTGATCTCATTTTTCCTAAGGAATTGTAATTCCTGGACAAAAATTGGTGCTTTACAAAAAATGTCCTGGTACAGTTTTTGCCATTTCTGACTAAATTTTGCATATATATTTATATAAATGTTTGTCCACACAAACAGATCAGGGCTTTGCTAGGAAGCTCATCCTAGATTCTCTCAGGAAAGCACAAGCCCTCATCCCTTATGCCTCGTGTGAATCTTACTCAGCTCTGGAAGCTCACCCAGCTTCCCTGATCCATTGGCTCCAAAACCAAGAAAAATGTACTTTTTTTTTGTCAGGAACCAAAGAATTTGGTTGACATACAGTCAACTCCCTCTTAAACCATATACCCATTAACCCATAGTTCTCTTAACCCATAGCAAAATCAGTCCACCAATTTGGTGTGCAGGGAAAATGGGCCTTAACCCATAAGCCCCTATAGCCCCTCAACCCATACCATTTTTGGGGAAAAAACCACATCTTCATGGGTTAATAGAGACTTTTTTGGAGCTTTATTCTTCTTTTTTAGCACCAAAAATGATGAAATTGCTTCCAATTTCATTTCTCTTTCTTCAAACATGTGAAATTTTGCTAATGAATAAATCAATCAAGAGCAAAACTAGAAAAACTGCTGATAAACTCAACAGGCTAATGAAGGCCTATTTGCAGCGACTGTGTCTCATCTTTTCTTCAAGTACATAATTTCAAAAGCTTTGCAATGAGAAAAGCAAAATTATATAGGATTTGATGATTAAATTACAGATGTATGGAAAAATTTAAAAGTCTCTCTTCGGCCATGAATGCTATGGGTAAAGAGATTGTTGAGCCCCATTAACCCATAATTAAAATCATGGCTGAATAGGGATATTTGATTTACCCATGGTATCATGGGTTAAGAGAGACTATTACTATTCCCCCATGATTCTCATAACCCATAGTAAATTGAGTCCACCAAGGGGCATGGGTTAATAGGGAGTTGAGTGTAGTTGGGTAGGTTTACAGGTGATGGTAGGAGATTGAAGGAAGAGGGAGATAGCAACTACGTACTATTGATTTCAGCCTCAGCTAAAACCTATGCTCTCCTTTTTGAAAATTTCAATGGGGAAACCTGAGATATTGGTTTTTTTTTTTGAGGGCGTTGATAAAAAAAAAACCGGTAAAACCGCGCCTACACCCGGTTTTACCGGGGGACGACGTCGCTGCCGCCGGCGAGCTGGTACACGCTTGTACCAGCTCTCCGAGGGGTTATTCCTCGGCAAGCAGGTACCGGCTTGCACCTGCTCGCCAAGGAATAGCTCCTTGTCGGGCTGGTAGAAGCTTGTACCCGCGCGGCAAAGAGTTATTCCTTGCCAAGCAGGTTAAAGCCTGTACCGGCTTGCCGAGGAATAACTCCTTGGCGAGCTGCTACAAGCTTGTACCAGCTCGCCAATGACTTATCCCTCGGCGAGAAGGTAGCAGCTTGCACCTGTTCGCCAAGGAATAGCTTCGGCAAGGAGTTATTCCTTGGCGAGCCGGCACAAGCCGCTCTCCGGGGGCAACGACGTCGCCGCCCGGTAAAACCGCGTGTAGGCGCGGTTTTAACGGTTTTTTTTATCAACACCCTTTTTTGAAATATCATTTTGATGAAAATTGAACTTGTTTGATCTGATAATTTAACATTTACATCAAGAGATACAAAGAAGAATAAATCACTAAAAATAATAGTTGAATGGTTCAGTGTTTCAATGAGTGATTAGAATACTTGAAAAACATTAACATAGTTTATCTTCCTAATAAAAGATGTATGTTAAAAAGAAAACCCAACATAGTTGAGAGCTGATATTCATTATACCTTGGGAAGAAAGAAAGCGGAGACAAGAAGCCAGTGGTTTTGTTCTTGAACTGTCCCTCCTTAGGTGTGAATGGGAGCAATCAGGGAGAGATTAATTATTATTTGATTCTGATTTTTTGCGTGAATGGCTATGGAGGCTTACCCATGATGAGTTGGACATTGTAAATGAAAATAATAAGCAGATGACATGTCTGTAGAAATCCATATATGCAAGCTGGTCATTCAAATTATCAGATATTGGTATGGTTAAAGGAGGGGCAGAGAAGACTGATATCATACCAATGGGTTGATTTTGGTAGGCAAAAGAGAGGAACCATTGAAGACCCTAAAGGTACACATTTTTTCATGAAAAATACCAAATGAAGGAAAGTTTTGTTGAGATGATTGCTCAGCCATTCATGGATTGATCAATTGAGCGGAAGCCTACCAAGATTAACTTTGGGTGGAGTGAGGAATCAATTGAGCGGAAGCCTACCAAGATTCAGTTTGGGTGGAGTGAGGATGATTTTTGAGCCTTTCGTCGGCAAGCAGCGCGGTATTCATCGAGAACAACGCAGGCGGGGATGTCGCGAGAGACCAGGGGGCCCTTGTCGGCAACTAGTTCCATTCCCTTCGTAGTGAAACGGAAGGAGTGTTTGCCACCGGCAGTCAAGGAGGGGTTTCGACGAGCGTGTCGAATCATGATATTCACTGAGGATTTCGGCTTGCATTGACAAGATCCAAAGTGTACTGGATCAGCAGCGGCATTTCTAGAAGATACCAGCGGGGAGGAAATGGGTGGGGGTTGAGGAGGAACCATAATGTGCCTGCTCTGACTGAGTCCCGAGGGTTGCAGTGTTGTAGAGGCGATATATTGAGAGGGTCAAGGGGACCGGGTAGAGAGGATAGAGCTATGGGTGCTTTCTTTTATATGAGTGACTCAGTACTGAGTCGCGCAAGCAAGCCAGAAGGCTGTGACGCGACGGCTGAGCACCAGAAGCCTTGACTCGTGACGAACTCAGAAGAAAGGGAGATGAGAAGCACTTGGCTGAGCGGAACTAAAATAATCCAGAAAGCAATGCAGTCGGGCCATGGCATCAACAAATGGCCACACACTGTTTTGCTTAGCACCTTGGAGAAGAGAGTCACAACAAACAAGGCTTTGGATGGCATCTAAAAAAAGAAGGATCGGAAGAGGATATTCACCTGAGCAAGTGTCGGCACACCCTTGGTCAACTCTTTGCTGCACTCGTCGTTGTGATGACATTGGAACTGAGCGGATGTAGCTCGCTTTTTTTGCACAAAGAGTTTCAGGAATCACAGGCTGATGTCTTTTTTCAAACATTCTCTTTCAGGCGATAGGTGTATTTTCAAGTCAGCTTCACTAAAGGAGCAAACAATACAAGATATAGGCGAGATGATAGTTTTGCATTTATTTCGGGAATCAAGAGAGTTCACAAGATTTCAAGAAGTTCACCAGTCTTTCGGTGAGTGCGGCAGTTAGAGGACGCGTGTGAAGATTATTAAAGAGAGAGCTACTAATACTGAATACATGAATACAAAGGCAGGCTTGGGGGAGATTTGGTTGATACTCAATGAGTTAGGAATGTTGAGGAGGGGGATAGCTAAATGATTATCTGTCAGGTGAGAAGGTCGAATAAAAACTCCTCAGGCGAAATCGTGGACCCAGATCCGTTATTGGCCTCGTCTGCTTGTGTCTTGAGTGTGAAGTCCCAACAATCTTCCAGTTCAGCCCACCATTTCGAAAGCCCGTCGGCGAATTCTGAGTCAGACATGGGTGGCTGGGTAGATAGGTTGAGTCCATCGATAGGACAGTCTAGTGATGGGGTCTCAACCGCACTTCTCAAGAATATCAGGCGTTAGGATCAAGAGGGCACAAGATGTGAGGAGAAATAAGGACTTGAAATGAAAATACAGGCTTACTTCTCGAGAGAGCCAAAGGAGGGTGATTCAAACAGGACCCAGGCCGGTTGGGTGACGACTTGCTCGACAAGAGCTGCTACTGGGCAGTATGCTAGTGGACTCCGTAGGAGGGGCGCTCCGTTCCCGCCTCCTCTTCTTCTGTTTGAGGGGGGCTCGTATACGCAGTTTCTGGATGCTTGAGCAGTATCCGAATTGGTATCGCCCACCTCGACCGCTCGCCGCGTAGGGTATTGACTCTTCAGAAGAAGTTTGAGCGATTCACGGGCTCGGATAAGAGATTTTTGAGCTTCTCTTTTGCGCCGAAGGGCAGTTCGCTTGAGAGACTCGCGAGGGGAAATCCGTGGGGACCGAGTCATGGGAGAGGTGACAAATGATTTAAGCATTATAGTAGGAGGTATGTATTGATAAATAAATGGCAAGAGGGATTGTGATGGAGGTGAGTAGAATTCGATGCTAAGGCGTGATGAAAAAGTTCAAGAAAAGAAAAATACTGTATTAATTGTGAGCTGGAAAGTGGGTGACCGGTGGGGGGGTGAGAGGAAGCAGACTGGCAGCTTTATGGACGTAAGGTGAAAGGATCCCGCCCTCATATCTTTGGTGCGCCTCAGTACTAAGCAGTTTTACTTCAGTAGCCTGGTCGTACTGAACATTCGATCTGAGACCACCAAAGCAGCTCAATCCGGCACAAGCCTATCGTAGGAACTACACTAAGGAAACCAGGCACAGGAATTGGTCCTTTGTCAAATGTCACGACGACTCAAGCTCTTTGAATGGGCAAATGAGCATGCCCTGCTGAGCTCCCGAGTGAAGTTTGGAGAGTCCGGTCCAACAGGCGATGGTATCAGACCAAATGGCGGCGAACTCTCAAGAAGCCTGGACAAGTGGCGGCGAACTCTCAAGAAGCCTGGAACCCCCTGAGCAGGCGTGCAGAGATCAACCAAATCAGTGTACATACACTACCAGTCGATTACGTTATTTGATTCATTTTTCGATTGGTTGCATTCTCTACCAGTAGGAGTGTGAACAAAGAGGCAGCAGAAAACCCCGACAAGTGGCTATGACATATACTTCGTCCCTTGGAGCAAGGGACCGGGGATGCAGAAGCGGAAGTCAATTTCCCGCAGTCCAGCAACGCAGCGCCCACGGGAGCTGCTCCTGTTCGCGGACTAAAGAATCCAGATGAAGGGTTGGATTCGGAAGCTAGTTTGCGATACCTTCTTAACATGTCTTCTCCTGCTGTCCCTCCCGGCGGCGGCGGAGTCTCCTGCGACTCTCATTCCGAAATTTATCACCCCCGTTCGAATAATGTTCTCGGCTCGGCTCGGATCGCCCCGTCCTCAGCTTTTCCTATCAAGGAGAGGTCAGCGGGCCCGGAGGCCCTCCGGGCCCTCTCGAGTGAGGCACAGGGAGAGGATTTGTGTTCAAGTTCGGATGAGTTAAATAGGTGAATTCTCTTGGTCATTAATCACTTGTGTATCTGTCATGTTCTGGAGTCAACTTATACAGTCAACTCCCTCGTAAACCATATACCCATCAAGCCAAATGTACATAGTTCTCTTGACCCGTGGCAAAATCAGTCTACCAATTCGGTGGGCCTTAACCCACAGAAGTCCCTATGGCCGCTTAACCCATACCATTTGTGGGGAAAACCCCAGATCCTCATGGGTTAATAGGGACTTTTCTTTGATTATTCTTTGAGTTCTAATTTTCATCACAGAGACAATTATCTGGTTGAATCCACTCATTGAACTCTTTTAAGTCAACATGGACTGTTGTAGCTGTGAGATCAAGTCAAACTTAACACAAGTCCCTCGCCTGCCAGAGGCAGGGGCGTTTGTTCTCAAAGATGCCCATGATCTGTCCATTCCCATCTTCCCAAATCTGCACACACGCCATTTGTATTTTTCCACAAATAGATTTTGTACATACTCATATCAATCTATGACAAGTAGGGGGCAGGAAACTGATATTCCAACCACATTCTTGTTTGAAGTTCCCTCATCAAGTCATCGAAAATGTGACTTGCCTGACACCAGCCACTCACACAAAGAAGCAATACCATATCACCCACACCAAAATATGTTATCTGATGTTGTTTGATGCATTTAATTTTCAGAGACACATTCACTGATCAAGAGATCTGAATATATATATATATAAATATTGGGTTGGCTATTGAGTTGAGAGTAGATAAAAGGAGAATCTAAAAGAAAGGAAAGAGAAACGCATCAGATTTCAAGTGTTTAAAAATGGTAACAATGAGGCAAGATGGATGGACAATTCTGCCTTATAGCCCAATACACTCAAAAAAAAAAAAAACGAGGCAAAGGGAACCATCCCCAACAAATAAAGGACTGAACTAAAAATTTATTGTGTATACCTAGAGATGATGATGATGATGATGATGATGATGATGATGATGATGGGGATGAATGGATGTGGTACGTGCATGATAACAACTCAATTTCTAAATTGCGAAATGATTTCTTTCAAAACGACATAGCTTTCTCCAAGATCTGAGATAACGCCTCAGCGTTAGAGTTCGCAGGCGCGAGGTCACTAGAGACAAAGAGACGCGAGGAAATTGAATCAGTTAATCATAAGCCAGGGAAAAGGAGGATAGCGGAGTAGCAATAAGGGGGTGGGGACGTACAGGACGCGTTTCTGGGGGAGAGTGCCTTTCACCAATGCGTCGATATCGTGAGACTTATAGCCGATGGCATTGAGGCCGCGGGGGAGGCCCAGTTGGACGAGAAACTGTGCGATGCGGTCGTGGATCAGTTCGCCCACGTCCGCGTCCGACACGTTGGAAGATGACGATCCCTGCCCGCCGAACTGGCCAAAGAGGTCCGCCGCCTCCCGGTGCCGATCGGGCGACGACGCCGCGGTGAACCGGAACACGGCCGGCCCCGTCAATGCCACCGAAAGCCCGTGAGGCACTAATGGACCCTCCACCTCGTACCCCGAGCCTCCCCATTTGGCAAGCCTCTTGTTCAGCCCCGAGATCTACTCTCCCTCGCATTCATCTTGGATTAGCTCTTGCTCGTCCCCCGAACCGCCATCTTGAACCCTCTTTGGCTTACCGGGTATGAGAATCCATGGCACAGATGCACCCCGGCGTTCCCGAATCCAATCCCAGCAAATGTAGATGCCAATCTAAATATTTAAACCCCCCTCACAAAAAAAAAAAAAAGAGAACAGAATCAGTCATTCTGGGTATCACCTTAGCATGGTTCTCGAGTTCTACTGACAGCATCTGCGTCTTGGCCTCTTTATCAGTCGGGTCTCGCGCGACTCTGGGAAGATATTTAATCTGATGAGAATCAAGATTGGATCATCAGAGATACGCGTCGAAAGCTATGGACGAAAAGACTTTCCCCTCGAGGAGATCAGACGGGAAGGGGAAGATGAATAATAACAGACGGTCGTCTTTAAAGCCCATAGCGAGAACACGTCACTGATGGGATTGCGGCCTTGGTAGGCGGGTCTAAACTTAGGATTGGATGGACGCGGTGTCCTAAGATTATAGGGAATAGCTATCCAACCCAAAAGAAAAAAAAAAGGTTAATAATTTCGAAATAAAGAGATCTATAAACCAAGAAAGGTACCAGTGTAAGACTCGAGGGAATGAAAGAGCACGTCCAGCCCGCTGTTGATATGCACCGCTCGGGGACAACTGTCAGTGTTTAACGGGTCCACAATGCCGAGCGTCGGCCTCAAAGCCCGGCTTGCAATTCCCGTCTTAGCCTGGAGCGGGGTGTAGTCGAAGATCTACATTGGAATTCAAATGAGAGGTGAACAAGTACATAAGTTAGGCCCATAGGAAGAAACCACGAGGATAAATATGTGTGTGGAAAAGAGATAAGACGGATGCCAGTCAAGCAAGAAATGTGGCTGACAGCGGTCCCGGTCGTTTCTGAACCCGTGCCAGCGGTCGTGGGCACGGCGATCAGCGGCTTGAGTGTCTTCTCGATCGGCATGCCTTTGCCGATGGGGGCATTGACGAACTCGAGCAGCTCGGCATCCGGGTAGCAGCTGTACAGGTTAGCCACCTTGCACGTGTCCATGACCGAGCCACCACCAACGGCCAAGAAGTGTGAAAAGTCATACTTGCGACTAAACTCGATCGCTTTTTCCCAACTATATAAATACATACATATTTAGATTGGGTTAGTTTTGATCTGCTCTAGTGAGAGCCTTTCTTTCATGACATTTTTCAACCCAGCTCTGAAGTCTGACCTCTCTTGGTTTGGCTCAATCTTGCACGCACTGAACACCTCGTACGAGATCCCCGCGGCATCCAGCGACTCCAACGCCGCCTTCACCGGGTACAGGTTGAGGATCGTCTTGTCCGTGAATACCCCCACCTTCCGGGCTTGCATGTTCTGGAAATCCATCCCGACTTCCTTTTTTTTTCATTTGTTCAATCATTTGACACACATGCATATACACAAAAAAATTGTTTCTCAATCTTGCCTTTCACTTTGTATCTCTTCCAATAATTATTTTTTTTTAAGAAAAATCGCCTTGCTCACCCGAGTCACTCCTTCGCCGAATCCTACCAAACAAACAAACAAACAAAATTGCAATGAACACAAAGACGAATGGGTACGATGATGATGATGAGGATGATCAAGAGGATGGAACGGACTGAGTTGCGCCGCAGACACCTCGAAAGCGTATTCGGTGAGGGCATGGGAGGGGGTGACCAAGGAGCGAGCGCTACCTTGGGAGAGGATAGAGCGGGCGGCGGAGCGGATATCGGAGGGCGAGTATTGCGGAGTGGTGGAGGTAATAGCATTGGAGGATGATTGGATTTGGTGGGATGGACACGCACAGCCGTGGGACTGGCATCCCGCGAACGACTGTCGCGCCGCTTGGATCACCCGGATGGCGGTGGCGGACTTGCTGGGGGTAATCATATATCTTTTGTTCCCCTGGTGGCGTGCTGAGAATGACGTGGTGTTTTCTTTTTCTTCTTCCTCTTTTCAAGAAAGAGTATTAAAGGGCGGGGTTTTTTTCGAGTTTTCTGTGTGGTGGATCAAGACTCCTCTGCTTCTTTACTCAAGATGATGAGTGCCTCCTTTCTCTTTCTCTTTCTCTTTGTCTTTTTTTTTTTTTTTTTTTTTTTTTTCATTCACACATTTTTTTCTGTTTGGTATTGTGTTGGACAAGCTAAAGCAGAATACATAAATATTTATTTAAATAATACATATGGGGCCAAGCGTGCAGCGGATGAAGAAGTGAGTGTCTGTTCTGTGATAGTGGTGCAAGCGGTTAAACGCTCAGCCGAGACTCTGCTGACAGTCATATTAATGACACTTTCGCATACTTATTTACTTATTTACATCCGCTCAGACACTTCCGATGCAGCCTGTGCATCTCCATTTCCATTTCCATCTCCATCTTCATCGCTGCAAATCCCACAAGCCACAGCGATCGGCCCCGCACCCTACGTAGCACTGACACACACACACAGCTGTGAAACTTGCTGTACTCCCTTCTAATTTAGTGCACAACCAAGCTCGCCATGCGCGGTGGGGGAGTGCTTCATCCTTTGGAGCTTTTACTTCTCCACCCACGAAGGGCATACATACACAAACTTGTTTCATTCCATGACTATCCCCCCTCCAAAGGCTAATTGAGAAAGATAAGGATACATGGGATAAAACAAGTCAAGGGGACCTCTTTTTCCCGCCATGACCATGGGCCGTGCTCCGAGACTGGAGACGGGTCAGCCGGTCATGGGCTCTGGACTCGATGCGTGATCGGAGGGGAGTATGGGAAGGGTCCTGCTGGAGGAAGGCATCGATGCGCGCTCTCCAATCGGAGAATGTATCGATCTGGTCCTGAGACAGCACTTTATTATGCTCCGAGCGCGAGAGCAGTTTGTCGAGGAGGTCCGTGGCGACCCAGACGAATTGGTCCACCCAGTAGCGCTCGATCTCCTGGGACGACTCCGGCGCTCCGAGTCCGAGCGTCGGCTGGGTGGTCTTTCCGTTGGGGGTGCACGGGGACGTCGTCGACGGCGGTGGCGGCGGCGGAGAGGCCGCCGCCGCGATAGGCAGGGTCCGGAACTGAGCTACCGTCTCGAGTGCCCGGCTGATCTCCTTCACTTTCCCTATCCGCCCCGCAGCCTGCAGGAGAGTGACGAGGGCCCGATTGGAGGGCGAAATAGCCGTGGCCCCCCTCGTCTTGCTCTTCTGCCGCCATGTCTCTACCACCGCTTTCTTCTCTTCCTCCGCCGTCAGCAAGCCTTGGTCGTACGTATGCGTCAGACTGGCTAGCACAGCAATCCCACTGCTCAGATCTTCCGTTTGCCAGGCGGCTTGAATCGCTTTGTCTAATGTATCGCTGTTGGGCCGTAACTTCTTATTACCCGATTGCATCATCCAACAGAGCAAATCTGTGCGAGAGCAGTGGATTTTTGGGGGGTTATGAGTATTGTGTATCAACAGGGGGAAAAAAAAAAAAAAAAACGCAGGAATGACATACCTTCTACCTGGTCCATGGCCCCACATCTCCCCATGGCTATGATGACCAGCCCACAGTGAGTGGAATCGATAGCTTCCCGGTCGAGGTACAGATCAGGATTCGCGTGAATCTGGGCCCAGAGGTTGCGCACGAGTGAGAATTTCTTCATCTTGAGCAGCATACGTAGCAGGGTTGTAAGTTGGCCTGGCTGGTCAAACCTGAGCTGATTTTTGACTTGTGGTGTGTTCTCTTCTTGATTAGGAATGGGACTAGTGGAGCTGTTTTTGGGCGTCATGATGGGCTGGTGCTTCGACCAGAACTTGTAAGGATTAGCGTGGATTTGGATGCCGATTCTCTCTTGGATCAGGGTTGCTGCGTAGGAGTGGTGAGTGGTGTTGGTTGATTTGAGGAATAGATTAGCAAATGAGAGGGTGGTTCGGAGGTCCATTTTATCTTCTTGTGCCCCCCACTTTTGAATAAGCTGTTTTGCTTTTTCCAGGTCTTCTTCTTGCTGACTTGACAGTGATTTGGATAGGTGGTAGAGTGTGACGGAGTCGATTTGAGTGGCGGGGAGCGAGTGGAATAGTTGGAATACTTTGGATGTGAAGCCATGGTGGATGAGGCTGTTCAGATAGGCGTTGGTGAGTTGGATTTTGGAGTGATTTGTGGGTGGAGTAGTAGTAGTAGTAGTAGTAGTGATGAGTTGCTGAGACTGACTCCAGATGGATTCGAGGCGTGTGAGGTTGAAGTGTTTGGTGGATGGTTTGGCGGTGGAGATGAGATGGAAGTAGAGATGGTAGAATTGGAGGTCCAGTTGGATTCGTCTTCTTTTAATTTCCAGGTATAGTTTATACGATAGATGTTGCTGGTTAAATTTAATCAGTAGTTTGAATAGCTCCGTCCAGACTGATACTGTGGCTACTTTAGTGGATGATGTTTTGATCAGCTGGATGATCAGATCCAGTCGTGACTGCTGGGCTAGTTTCTCTACCCTGATGATCAGTTCCGTTGGGTTGTTGGCATATCTGAGCTTAGTGATTTCTTTTTCTGGCGCTGCTGGTGGTGGTGGTGGTGGTGGTGGTAGTAGTGTTGGCTTTAGGAGTGTGTGGATGAGTTTGGTGGTGATGTGGTTGATTTTTTGGAGATTATTGTGTCGGAGAAGTGAAGAAAACATTTTTGCATGAATACATAATTTTTTTTTTGGGTTGAGAAGAAAAAGACCAACTTAGAGTGCACTAGCTATGAAAGTGGGAATGAGATGTCACAGATGTATGCGGATCGAGTGACATCCTCCACCTGCAGATCAGTACTCTGACTCCCATTTTTATTTTTTATTTTTATTTTTTTATTATCATCATCCACTACAATATAGAAGTAGAAGTAGAAGTCAAATCGAGACTCGATTGTAGGAACACAGAGAAGGGTAAGCAACTATATTGACTTGCAAGAAGAGAAAGAAGAACTGAGAGTGGATGTGTGTGTGTGAGTTTGTTCAGGATGCACGATCGATCACTGCGACCGGTCATCAAACTACTCGGATCACCCACTCACCTCATCTTCCAACTCGTTAGACTCACCACACTACCATACATGATATACCACATCATCAACAGAAAACGACAAAAAAATACCATGACCACAACCACAACTACAACTACAACTACAACTACAACTACAACCACAACCAATGGACATGAACAACAGACACTGGAACACCTAATCAGCCTGGATGAACAACCACCACCACCGCATCTAGTAGTAGACCAACTCTTCCTTAACTCAAGAGCAACCATCCTCAACAGACTCAAGCCACCCAAACCAACCGAGCCACCAAAAGATCAATCCACATCCATCGCATGGCAGGCAGATGCCATGGCCCACATTGTCCAAAACTGGTACAACAACAGACACCGCCCAGCAGCCTCAAACCACTACTACCACCACCAGAAAACCTTCCTAGCAAATGGCCCACCCAGATGCGACTGTCAACGATCAAAACTACCTCTCCAATCTATTCCGCTCACTTTCAATCAAGTCGGCACTCTCGCATCAGCATCCACCCTGGGCCTATTCACCACTAAACTCAACCAGTCCTTATCGCCCATCACTATCCTACGAATCATTGATCTGTCCAGACAGGCTCAACGCTGGGATCTGGCCGTCATATTCCTCGACCGATCACTCGCTGAACCGTCGATCTTGAATTCCGCTCAACTCTCCAATCGCAGAATGGGCCAGGTGACCGCACTACTCCACTTCCTTCGCCATCATGGACGTCCAGAACCCATCCTCGATCCTATCCAACTATGGTGCATCCATTTCATATGCCAGAGTATAGAAAACCAAACCAACACCTCAAAACATGCTTCATATGAATGGGCCCGGATTAATCGATTGAGTTTGGACGTCCTGACGCGCTTTGCATCCATGCCCATCGGATTCCATCGCACTCCCAAATCATCCAACCATGCACCACCACCACAGGAATACCCTTGCCTGGATCTTGATCGACATCGGATCCTTCTAGATTCCATCACTGGCTCCACCAACGAGCTCGAGTTTGCTGTCATGACGCGAGAGAGATGCGAGAGACTGCTCAGCAAGCTTGCACGGCTCATCACTCACTTCACTCGCCCCGATCCCAAGTCTCCCCAGCCCAGCCACCACCCGTGGATAACACGCAGTGACATCCAACTACGCCTGCTCGAGTACCTAGCCCGTCAGGGCACTCAGGACCAGTTCCTGACTCTCCTACACACGCACCTCCACCACCATCCCACCACAGGGCCCAAGCTGGCACGCATCATGCTTCTGGGCGCACGCCGGTTTGAGAGTCTGTCGGGGAACGGAGAGCTGATGCAGCAGATGCTGAGGCAACTGGAGCACCAATCGGACCAGCGGCCGATCATAGACTTCATCCTGCGCCCGAACCAGCCGCTGTCCACGCTCTCGGCGAACCTAGAGATATGTCTGGCCAGTCTGCCCGCGCAACGCGAGCCGCGGATGCTCGTCTACAGCCATCTGCTCTACCGCTGCTCCCAGCTCGCCACACCCTCCCTCGCACTAAAGGTCTGGCACATGATCAACTCCCAGGAGCGTCGACGCTGTCTCATCAGGGTCGGCAGGCGCAGCAGGGCCAAGCTGAAACAGATGCTCAGCTGCCCCAAGACGGACCCCCTGGCGGTCACCAACTCGCCCGACCAGCTCCCGCACCAGGCCATCCGCTCGATGATCTATGTGTACAGGAACCTTACCCACGCCTCGGCACTCTCATCCAGACGACGAAGCCAGCTGGCGGTGGGGAAGAACTACCGGGTACTGTACCAGCGGCTGGCGCTGAAGAACTCGCACCGGGCTCGGTGGCCGCTATCGCGTGCGCAGGCCCGGAGTCTGCTGATCTCGCATCTGGTGAAGCGGGAGCTGTGCGGCGACGGAGTTGGAGGCGGGGTGAGCAGGAAGATGAGGGGGTATGGGCTCTTGCGCGCGATGGAGCGGGCGTTCGTGGGGCGCGGGAGAGGCGCGGCCGGGGGCGACATGAACGCGTTCGAAGGCCTGCTGCGCTTCCTACTCGGTGGCAAGATCCGGGGCGCGGAGATGCTGCTGATGCGCAGGCTTGCCCACCTGGATCGCGCCTCTCCTCCTCCTCCCTCACCTACCGATCCCCATCCCCATATCCGCCCCGCTCGTCCCGATCACTATGCCCGCTTCTTCCGCCTCCTCAGACTCTGGGCCCGCTCCCGCGGCGGCCTGACGCCTGCTCATCGCCCCGCTCCCCCGTTCCCGATCCCATCCCCCCCGCCTCCCGCCTCTTCGGCTACTATCATACTCGACCCTCCGTCTGCACATCACCCGCCGCTCCCCTTTCGGCCTCGGAAACGCCGCGCATGTAGTCGGTTCTGGGCTAACGTCGTCGCCCTTCATTCCTCCTCCTCTTCTTGATGGTTTCTCCCACACCCGCACCACTTATGGATTCTCCCCCTTTTTGGTTCGGTTACGTTGACTTTGTCACCGTTTTTCCTTCCTTTCTAAAACATATTTCTTGGTTGGTTAATCACATGTCTCCAGCAATCCACCTTTTTTTTTTTTTTTTTGAAACCTTATATATACATAAATCAATACAGACTGCGAACTTTTCTTGGTGGCTGACTACCCAGAGACGCCTATGATTGTGAACTCAGATAAGTGTCTCAAAGTGAGAAGAACCCCCCGTTGAAACCCGGTAAGCCTGCATAAACAGCTTTGATGCAACAGTTGTAAATATGTATTTATGCGGGACACCATGATCAGGTCCACCCAAGCTTGGTCAGATGTGAGGCGAATGCTCAATGTTTCCAAATGCGGGCTCGAAAATCCATTAACCAAGTGTACTCATGTCATACATACTTTATATATAAATCGATGATTTTATTATTCGGAGCCATGATATTTTGACGCAGGATGTGGATAAAGGGAATGATGGCCTCTATGCAGTGGATGAAAAGAAACGAAAAAGATATGCGATGCTATATGAGTAGTGATAATAAGAGCTACCCAAAACATGTATATGGCCCAGTGACATAAGGAAGAGAGAATATATTGGTAGAGATAAGACAAAAAAAAGGGCATGTGTTTTGTACGTGTGTGTGTATATATGATCCGAATAATCACAACAAATAACCCCTCTCCCTCATTCAACAAAATAAATAAAAAAAAAGGGAGGAAGGGAGAGAGAGACAAAATACATGGGGATGTGTGGCAATACAATAGGAGCTACTACGAAGACGGAGACCAGAGAACTGATGATTGTGATGGATGTACTAGATGATGCATAATATGAATAGTAAGGGATAACAATATCTGCAGGTGCTGGTGGGAATACATAGCATAATAATGATAATAATATGTAACATGATATTCTTGTGAGAGAGCGAGTGGAGAGAAAGAGATGGAAGAAAAGACACCGAGAGGGGGATTGAGATAAAGCCAGTAGGAGAGAAGATATGAATAAAGAAAAAGCTGGAGTATTCCTACCAAGAGGGAATCCAGTGAGGGTAGAAAAGTCTGGATGGATGATGATCAGGGAGGATAGTGATCTGACTTGGCTATTTTGAGTTCGTGATGCAGGGATGCAGCAGTCGGGGGGGTAGGATCGAGAGCGAGGGGGATGTTGAGGGCGAGTTGGGGAGTGGGAGGAGTAGGCTGGGCAAGGAGAGAAGGGCGGAGAGTAGAGATGCTATGTCGAGCGTGTGTGCGCATCCTGTCGGAGGCAGGTCTAGAGAGTGTAGGGAGGAAGAAGGGAGCGGGGGATGGGGTGTTGGGGGAGAAAGCGGAGAGGATGGAGGATACTTTCTTGGTGATGGTGAGGGGAGAGAGGAGGGCGGCAAGGGATGAGGATGAGGGGGAGGGGGAGGAGTGCACGATGGAGAGGGGTGGGTGGGTGTTATTAATGTCAAGCGAGTGCCGGGTCTGGTGGTGTAACAGGATGGATCGACAGTCCGACTGGATCGATGGGATCGAGGGAGACACCAGCTGTGAGGTGGGGGATGTGTATTCTGTGGATGTCGAGTGGATGGTGGACTGTGAGATCCTGTTGGGATGGGTTCGAAGCTCCATCTTTTGTGAGGATGCACTGGAATGTGACCTGTTGCGATGATGATGATGATGCGGTGATGGTGGTTCTTGTTCTACCACAGCGTACTTGATAGGATGTATGAATTGATGGTAATGCATGTGGCAATGATTTGTAACTTGCTGCTGCTGCTGCTGTGGTTGTTGTTGTTGCTGTTGCTGTTGTTGTGGGTACGTTGGCCATAGCGAGTTCAGTTGATCCTGGATCTGATCGAGAGCGAGTTGATGGGACTGGATGGCGTTTAGTTTTTGGTTAAGTTCTTCCTGCTTGTTGGCGATGGAGCGGTCGAGCAGATGTTGGATGTTATTGAGCGTGGAGAGAGAGTCTCGGGAGTGGATGGTGGATGCCAGTGCATGAGTTGAGGACTGGATGAGCTGGTTGCTGATGGCGATGAGGTGGTCTAGGATCGTATCGACTGGTTCCTGTGCATCCATCGTATCGTCAGTTTTATCTTGTTGTGAGTTAGTTGGTGATGATAATGATAAGATAAGAAGAAGAGACGTGCCATGTTGTTTGTTGTTCATATTCGAATGTTTTGTTTAAGTTGAATTTGGAATGTTTGGTAGAAGAAAAACTGCGATTGGACGAACTTGGGGAAAATAAATAGAAACATATCACAGGATGACATATCACAGGATGACATATCACAGGATGACATATCACAGGATGACATATCACAGGATGACATATCACAGGATGACATATCACAGGATGACATATCACGTATGTGGGAGTATCACTGGGAAGAAGAGTCACAAGAGCTGTCGTGGATCACGCCTGTCACGCGAGTTGGCAAATCAAGTTTCTGCTCTTCCACCTTATTCCACTCACTTCAACTTGCCCAATTCTCAACTTCAACTACAACTTCAACTTCAACTTTAACTTCAACTTCAACTTCAGCATGAACCAGCAACAGCAACAACAGTATCAGCAACAATACCACCCACAACAACAACAACAACAACAACAACAACAATACCAACAACAACAACAACTAACTCAACAACAACCACAGCAACCAACCATCATCCTCAACGAGCAGATCGACAAACTGGACAGACAACTACAAACCACATTCCGATCCATCGCAGCCATCATCAACTACAACGTACAGATGCGAGCACTCAACCTCACACCCTTTATACACGCAAACCAACACCTCCCCCCAAAGGAACTCATAGACCAGCTCAAAACTAATCTCACCACCTTCGATAGCACTCTGCAACACATCGAAAACATCGCCGTAAGTGAAAACTCTAAAAGAGGAAAGGAGAATGAAACTAACTCGAGATTTGATACATAAACAGACCATGGCCATCGCCATCACCACAAGAGACTTGAACCAAGCCATACAAGCCAAAAAACGCGAAGCAGAGCTCACCCTGTCGGCGCAAATGTTCATCGACCAGGCTACGCCCATCGACACGGACCCAGATATCCAACTCATCACCAACTACTCGGCCTACAATCAGAAGCCCAAACAGAACAGCCAAAACCAGCCCATCGACCTCACATCCCGCTCTCCAACACCACAACCCCCTCCTCATCAACCTAATAACGACAAGCAAACACCCGCAGAACCCGTTGTCCCTGCCGCCGTCAGTCTTGAAGAACCACCACCCAACTTGAATCTAGCAGATAATAATCCTATCACACCAAGCGACCAGTCGATCCCTAAGAAACAACACGCACCCGCTCCGATCGAGATCGACATGGACAGACACTCGAGTCCAGAGACCCCGCTCAACAACGTGCTCCCCACCCACGCACCCATGCCTCCCAAACCTACTTCGATGAGCCCCACTCCTGTGGGAGAAGCTCGAGGGAATGTTGAGCGCAAGTCCACGTCCGATTCCACGGATGCTGACATGTATGGAGATGGCAGTCTCTTCGGGAGCAGCCATCACGGCTCCGTTGTCCCTTCCCCACTCAACCAACACTCGCTACCCATCCCCACCTCGGCGGACAAGGATCATGAGAGCAAGCAGCCCAACCTGCCTGTCATTGATCTCTCTCCTCCTCCCGTCCTCTCAGCCAACCCTTGCACCCAGAGCCAACTGGACAACCAACCCTCCACCGGAGCCGCGGTCTCGGCGTCTCTCCCTGGACAGCTCCAGTCAGAGCCGACAGCCGGGCAGCCATCCACGTGGGGAGCCGACGGGCGGAGCTCGCGCACGCCCACGCAGACGGAGACGAGCGCGGGCGAGCTGTCGGCCGCGTCGACGGGGGAGGTGCTCGCGACCCAGGCCGACCTATCGGCCTTCCTTTCGAGCTTCTCACAGCCGCCCTCCTCGTGCCCCAGCGCCTCCCACTCGCCCCGCAAGCTGACCGGCCTCGAGCGCTCCCTCAGCGGCCCCGGCTCCGCCGGCCTCATCGGCCTCGGCATCGACCTCGCCCCGAATAACCCCCAGCCTCTCCCTCTTCCACTCCCTAACCAACTCGCCCCCGATCCCGCACCCGCCCCTGCCCCTGCTGCCCTCGATCCCCTCGTCGGTACTGCTCCTACACTCGACTTTGCCTCCATCTTCGCCCAGTTCTCCTCCGCCCCAAACCCTCCTCCCTCATCTTGACTAGATCCGTCTTCTTTTACCTTCATATCTCCATTGTCTTGCCTCAATTGTTGTTTTTGTTGTTGTTGTTGTTGTATATCCAGAAATCAAAATCGTGCGCGTTTGTTTTTCGTATATTGTATCACCTTCTTTCAGCTGTGGTCTCGTTCTGGAGACTCGTGCCTGCGCTGGGTCAGCCCTTATGTTTATGTTTTGCGATATTTGGGGGTCGTTGCAGACATGATTCAAAGTGTCAAGAAGGAGAAAGCGGACAGACGTGTGGACATCAATGGGAGTTGATACCGGCTTACATACATGTGGTGGTTGCAACTGGCTGAAATATCTTCATGGACAGCCTTGGCTCATTGCTAGCTTAGCTCAATCCGGATGTTGCGGAAACTCTTGTATGAATAAATACCTTCATCCTTGAACTGAAGGGACTCATAATCTACTGATCACAACCATTAGTTTGCTGGAATGATTAACTCCAA
The DNA here is from genome assembly GCA_002873125.1 of Puccinia coronata f. sp. avenae. Taxonomy (NCBI): domain Eukaryota; kingdom Fungi; phylum Basidiomycota; class Pucciniomycetes; order Pucciniales; family Pucciniaceae; genus Puccinia; species Puccinia coronata. Next base: position 150,621 of record PGCI01000135.1, on the reverse strand, counting down.
ATAAGTTTTGAATGTCACCTTTTTCATGATTGTTTTTGTGAACATATAGTCTGCTTCATCTCATATTTCATGTGGACCAATATAACATCTCTTGAAGTGTCAGCTTTGTGTATGAAACACTCTATTTATGAGTATAAAAAGAGGTACTATCACTGTGCTGATATTTAAGAATGAAATTACTCTCAATTCACCCTCTTAATAAGAGGTTAAACCCACACTCCTTTATAATTAATTCTTTTGTTATACAAAAGTACTAACAGGAGATTTTGTAACAAGAAGAATTGTCACTCTAGTAACACAAAAGGTTACAAAAAGGTAAGAAAGAAATAGTAGGCAAGCACTTGAGCTGATTGGCTCTTGCCAGAGGTGGGAGTCTTGCTGCTACTACTTTTTAAGGATTATAGAGATACTGGAAGACTTCCCTTCAACTCTGTAGCCCCCTACAGAGTCAGATTTCAAAGTCTAGAAACCAGATTTGATTTATAGGAGCTTTTAAATTAACCTACAGCTTTTCCAACACAAAGTAAATACCAACCATAGACAAAAAACTCATCCCTCAAAATCAAAAATCAAGAAAGATGCCACCAAAACAATCCACCCCAGCGTCAACTCAACAAACTCAGGCCTCAGCGACTCAACGAAATAAGACCTCAGCTCCAGTTGGTAATTCACAAAGGCGCCCCGGCCATGCCAAAGGCTCACAAGGATATAGTACCGAAGACTGCGTGGCACTTATTGAGGCGGTTAAAGAACACCTTCCTCTAGGATCTCAGGAGTGGGGTTATGTTCTCAAGCGGTACAACACTTATGCGGCCAATAACAAATGTGCTATTCGTGAACAAGAGTCCATAAAACTCAAGTTCCAAGCTTTAGTGAAGCACACCAAGCCAACTGGCGATCCAAGTTGTCCTTCCCACGTCCGAGAGGCGAAATTGACCCAGAAAGCAATGGATAACCAAGCTCATCTTGTTGCGTGTAATGATGATGCCAAATGTCAGCTTGCTACTATGTAAGAGACAAGCCAACATTCTAACAAAAGTAACAAAAGATATAACAAAATATTTATAGAAGACAAACCAATGAACAAACCTTGAATATTACTCCAGAAATGAATTCTACATAGAAAATAACCTAGGGTCCCTCAGCAAAGTGACCCCTTAAATATGGCTCCTTATATTACTTATACACAACAACAAAGATAACTTGTAGGAAAAATAGATAAATTACCATAAACCTGTTACATATGACAAATGAGACATATCACATCTGTAACATGTCTCATAGACAAAAATATAATTGTTAATAAATAATACATTAAGCCTGAGAACAAGTAATACAACCACAGATCATGAAAGATCCGCAGCTCACACGCATCTTCTACTGATCTAACCCAGGAAGATCATCTTCTGATCCAATTTATTGATCAGTTGATCCTAAGATCTGTTCCCTGCAAATAACAGGCTCTCTGATATCGTCCCCAGAGCCCTTGATCAATATCTAAACACCTCTGGTCCCCCCCAGAGAGGATTCCCCAGCTTTATCATTACCACTGAAAATTATCACTCAGCATTGTCCACTAGCTTATAGCCTTGTGTCCAACCTTGTGAACCTTCAGTATATTATTTAGCCCTCTTCCAGCGTCAACAGAACACTCACCATCATCACCATCCACTTCTGTTACCCTGTCACCAACCTTGGAGGATTTCTGTAACAAGAAATAGTGAGTACCTTTCTTGTTACCAACTCCTCCTATCCTGGGCACAATAAACACCCCTGCTTGCAGGCCCCAGAAGATCAGGTTACAAGTCAAAACCACCCTGTTTACAGGTCCTGATTATTAGAGGGCACCCCAAAACACCCCTGCTTGCAGGCCCCTCTGGAATATTACATATTCCACAAAATCTTCATTTTTATTATTATTTCCACGTCCCAAAAAGGACTCTAAAATTCCCAAAACTCATAAAAAATATTATTTGATATTTTTGATAACCTTATCTATTTATTTTGCCGGCCGTGTAGCTAGAAGGTTCAGTCCTTGGCATCACGTAGCCTGACACCAAAAGTGATGATGATCGGCAAGTGATCTTTCCTTCCTCTTCTGCTACACTGATTCAAGTTGCTAATCTTGAGAGTTTATGTTTAGAAATGGTGTCGGAGCACCGATCCCAATGTTGGTTGAGCCGACTCAACAGAACACCCAGAGCCAATGGACCGCAACTAGTTGGAGCGCGACTCAATCCCAGCAAGTTCAAGGTGAAGAGGTGGAACCATTGGATGAAGAGAAGCCATCAGAAGATGTCCCAGCGGTGCCAGCCAATGGTGCAGACAACAGAATCCAATCAAACCACTCACCCAACCCTGTTCTGTCAACCTTTTCGCCGTGGGCTCCCAGATCCAATGAGCCAGCGGGCTCCCAGCAATCACCTGCCAGTGAATTGGCTTCCACTGCGCCTCAAACTGGGCCCCACCAAAGGGGGAGCCCTTGAGCTGCTAGCCAAAGCAGCCCAATGAAATCAAACAACCGATCTGGAGCAGCTGGTCGCGCGTCTGCTGCTTCACCTGCAGGTACCTTAGAGCAACACCTGACTGCTTGGCTTGATCCAGCCGCACGACAGAAGCGCAAGACAGAAAACAGTATGTTGAATTTCTATGCAACAAAACTCCGAGACGCTGGGAAAACAATTGAAAATCTTTGAGAAGAGAACAACCGCTTGCGTATGGAAGATCAGAGCAAAGCAAATGACCTCAAGGAGAGGCTCACCAAGCTCAGGATCAAAAACTCTTTGCTCAAGGCAAAGTTGGAGTTGCTTCAGATGAGGCTGGAGATGGCTGCCTCCAACACCCATCATTTCCACTCCCAGTCGGCCCCGTTCAGCCATGTCAATTACCAAGGAAACAATACCCCAAACCTGTTTGCACACGTTTCCGGGGCCGCTGCCGGTGGACAACCCGCTCCTTCTAGTGAACAAGTCGCTTTCAACGTTCTTGACTAGGCCTCAATTTTTCTTTTCTATCAACTGCTCAATACTAGAAATCACTACCATGTTTATTCCCATATGTTTCTTTGGCTTGTCATCATTCTTTTCTTCCAAGCCTCTACATACACGCAAAAAACCAAATCAATTGTGTCTCTCCATAGCAACCAAGGATTAAACATGAATGAAATTTAAGAAGTAGACTTTACAACCACCCATGATAATATCTGCTGATGCGACACCGTTTCTGAATATCAGGAAACAGCATGTCATGAAAAGATCGAGCAAGAATGCGATAGTCATCTTCAACTGATTGATACACAATCTGTGTCTGATTAATGTGAACCGATCGACACCGTACTTGATGTAACCGCACACAAAGTTCAATGACTTCCGCTCGGAACTCATGATTAGTTGCAGGCAAAGGTAGCTTCAACCTGCTAAACGAGCCTTGAATTGCTTGCATTCCCCATTCGGCTGCCTGTCGGGCAGACACCAGCTGTTCGTTTAGGACCTTGAGCCAAGCAAACTCAACCGGACATGCAGGAAGACGATAGCCTCTCTTCATCGGTGCCATGATACAATAATCCAATTGGTTGGTGCACCGTGGGAAGGCAGTGTTGCTAATTACTTGGTATCCGGGAGGAGTATTGGTCATGAGCTGGCTGTAAAGCCTCTCAGCAATGTTTGAGTCATGCCATGATCCTGGAGCATTCAATATGGCATGGATTACTGTGCCATCGGGGGCAAAAGTAAGGATGTTGCTGCAGTAATGCGAGCACGTCCATCCATTATAGTAGGCATTCTGGAGCCTAAAAATAAGTATAGTGAGCCTCTTGTATAAAAAAAAAAAAAGGCAAAGTACTCACTCCTCATTGTCCGAAACATTTACTGGCAAATTGAGTCCATCGATAAATCCAAAGCACTTAACCAAAAGCGGGTACTTTTGCTCAATCAAGCTACTGTAGTATTTGCAGTTCACTTCGTTTGAAGGCCAAGATATCCTTCCAATTTTTAGGTCTCTAAGTATAGCAAGAAGGCATGATTGGGCGTGTTGAAGATTGCAGGTGCACACTGCAGCGGTGATTGAAAATATCTGCTGGAGAGTGTATGCGGCCATACTTGAACTGAGCCAATGCAACAGCAGCGCCAGGCCACCCGCAGCATCAAAAGATCAACGAGCAGGTTGGGGATCACCATTTGGGTTGACATCCAATTGTGTGATTGTAGCTGAATCCCATGCCATGCTGAAGTGGATGAGTAGCGATTCAAATGTTCGAACATCCACGCCCATGACTGTTATAAACGCTTGGTCATTCCCAACGTCTCGCAGGTGATTCCATGCGCTTGTTCCTTGCGGATTTCCAGTAAGGTCTGGCCTTGTAAGGTACGTCCGCATCGTCCGGATTGGCACCTGTTTGCCTAATAACGCCAAGGCCACAACTATGACCACAGCTTTGTTGTCCTCATCCTGCTGACTACCTGTCAAGCTATTCATACCTGTACAGTCAATATAAATGTGTTAGTATGATTAATCAAATCAATGAGCTAATAGAAGGAGAAACTGAACTGGGATTGTTGGTTGTGGTTGTGCGACATACAGCTATTTGGTGAGCCTCACTAAAACTGTTGGCTAGATGCGACAGGAATGCAGTTTTACAGGGGGCTGTAAATCTATTCTAGAAATTTGCAAATCTGACTCTGTAGGGGGCTACAGAGTCAAAGGGAAGTCTCACCAGGGGAGAATTTATGGCACTGGCATGCCAGTGCCACTCCATGTGTTTTTACTGGAACCCAGGGCCAATGATCCTATGTGTCAGTTCCCTATGAACCTGAAATGATGTTGATGTGGGTTAAGATAATTGGACAACATCTTCTGAAGTGAACCACAAAGCAAGCTGATATTCAAATGATCAAAATTGTAATTTTATAATGAATGAATCCACAAATCATATAGAACCCAAGCTGAACTCAAGTCAATCTTATGATTTTCTGAGTTCTTGAATCCTCCAATCAGTTTTGGTCCATCTTTAAATAATTCTTCTTTAATATTAATACATCAATATTTTCATTTATTGACATGTGGAGAATCATTCTGATTAACAAGTCTATATCAACTATCATTTATCATTTCTTTGCAGTGCCTAAATAATTTTCAATTCAAACCTCTTGAGAAAATCTTTTCTATAACCTTATAGATTATGAAAAAATATTCATACAAAGGATTCAAACCATATTGAGTACATTTGGAGCTAAATTTAGAGCTCTAATTTTCTTTAGAAGTTGAATTTTGAAAGTTTTATACACAATTACATATGTCCCCTGGTTTTTAGATTTCATGAAGTCCTCAGTTTACCAAAAAGAATTGAATTTCCATCAGAAAAAGTACATCATACAATTTTTATCCAAGAAATTTGAATTTTTACCCTCTTCCAAAAAATGACAAGTACACCTGATGGTAGTTGGCCTCCGTAATAATCCCCTTTAAATAAAATTTTGACTTGAATATTTTCAAAGATCATTTTTGCGCAGTCACTGTGCATTTTGCACAGTGACTGTGCATTGAACATGTGTAATAGTTGACTTTTTTTTTAAAAAAAAGTTGGGTCAAAAGTTGTGCCATAGTTTCCAAAGACCAACTCCCATCGGTCACTTTTTTGCTTTGTTTGTGGTGCTTGGTGTACGCTCGTTACATTATTGTGACATTTGAATTTTTACGCTGCTGTACGCCCGTACACCAGAGTACAAATTCATATTTCACAGTGATTTACAGGTGTGTGAAAGGTTGTAAAGGTGGTTTTTGCTGTTTTGACCAAAAAATGGTTAAAATGGGACACCTTTGTTGCAAAACCAAATGATTGTTTGCTGGAAAGTTTGGTCTGAGCCAAAAAGTGTACAAATGGGGGTAGGTAAAAACCCAATTCTTCAGATTTTAAAATTCCTTCAAAATGCGGGACCAACTACAATGAATTGCGGCACCTCAAAAACAGAAGATTGTGAATTCATTCCATTCAAAAAACACATTATATTTGAGTTTTTTTTGCCTCAAAAAAGCAAAAAAAAGATACTTCTTTGAAATAAAACAATCAAGAAGAAAGTAAATTTTCAAAAGAATGATGAAATCAGAACTGTGGTTGTTTTGGTATCAGTTCAGGTTTGCATTCTTCAAGTTTTCCACTTGAGTTGGACATAAAATCACATACACATCAAGCAACACTTGTTGTGAGATTGTTGGTGACTTCAAACTGAATTTCAGTTGAACATGCAGTTTGAATGTGCATACCTCCAAACACGGTTCAAACCAAGGGAGGGTAATGAGTTATGCAATGGCACCCGTCAACGGGTGCCATGAAATCTCCCCTGGTGTCTTCCACTGATAAATGAGGAGTTTATGAAGTATGACTAACAATCCAGTGGTGAGGAAGATAAAGAGGAAGGAAGCTCTACACTTAAGTAGGTGGAGGATATTCACTAGGTACTGGGTAAGTATGATGGGTGAATAATCTGGGGGATAAGATCCAAAGAGCCCAAGAGATCCTCCTTTTATATCTTCAGAGGCCAGTCTTTGTGTGTCTCAAAGAGGCATTGAGTGGTTTTTACTTGTTCATCTACGTTCTCATGATGTAATGAGAATTTGATAGTTGTTTAAGTACAGTACAATCTAGGTCCTCATGACAACATGATGTATTGTATAGCCAATTACATCATATGTCAACTCAAAGTAGAATAGTACTTAGAATTAGCTACCTTGGTAGGTAATTCTGTTCTACAAGTGTGTAACTTGTTAGAATAGATCTTATTTAAGGTTCTAACCAATTTAAATTATTGTTTCATTGGTTAACTTGTGGTTGGCACAGTCCACAGCAGGATTGTTGATTCTTGTAATTATTGTTTCCTTTGAGATGTCAGGAAGTATGGGAAGGAGTAGGAAATCTAGGGTATCTCTGGTGAGGGACCCTACTTAATATTGCATCAAAAGTCCATTTCTTTAATAATATTTACAAAATAATGAAGGATATGCAGTCCTTTGGATACTTTGTGGTATCTCTAGGGCTGACATGAAGTCATAAAACCACAGTGCAGAATTGTCATGTTGCTTTAGTTCAACAGGCTTTCTCTCTTATCCTTTTTCCCAAACAAAACAAAAAAGACAAAAAGCTGGGAAACAGATTCTTTTGGGTATGTACTGTGACTTCTTACCTCCTTTGCAGTTTCATCATCGGCCTAGTTCATAAGAAAATAACTTACCCTTATGCATTTTAGTTCCCAAGGAGAAAAAAAAAAAGAATCAATCTTAAGAAAAGTGTCCCCATGACATACTTTTTTTTTGTCTTTGTTCAGAGATTAATAGCACTTTTTCCCTCTGTCTTTCTAAGGAACATTTGGATCAGGTTCCATCCCAAGGGCTCTCTTTTTTTTTGTTTTTTTGGGTGGGGTTATGTAATTCTTCAATATAAGCCAATCATCCTGACTGGGATATCTCCAAATTACAGCTTTCATATTTTCCTTGGTTGATTGTACGTATATCAATCTTCTGACTGCACTACACAGGAGTGTTGACATAAAAATTTGTTTTCATTACTGTTTCAGAAGATTTGTGGAACCTTTTGCTCTTGATTTTGCTTCATTAAACATGGAACATTGGCATAGTGCTTGGCCTATTTCCTTGTTGAAAGTGAGTTAGCCAAAATTTGCAGAGCTTCCAGAAATGAATGAGTGTAACATGAAATTGTACAAATGTTTACACTTTAAACACAGCAGAATATCTTATTCAAGTCACATTTCATTTTAAGGAGAGGCTCATGTCTCCTCCTATAATACACCAGACAAGTTTGAACTTGCAACTTCCTCTCAGATATTGAAGGCTGGTTCCAAAGGTATCCCAGATGTTAAAATGACGTCTTGCTTGAATGAATGGAGGGGTTCAAAAGTAAGGTACTTAATCTGTCATTTACATACTTCAAATGAATCTGTCTTTGGCAATGAAATTGAATCACAAAACATTTTATTTCATTTCTGTGTGGTGGGTGTGACTATACATAAATATATGTGTGTTTCTATGATATCATTTGTCTGAATGAGAATCAGATCAAATCTAAAGAGATGCCAAAGGAAAAAGAGATGGAAATCAGAGACATTTGACCATCAAATCCAGGATTGAGGTCATCTTGACTTGCAATAGAGTGGAACCAGATGCTTTTCTGTTCTAGTATATATATTTATGACATGGCATCTTCCATGGGTGGATACTTTGCCAAGTTGCATGCTTGACTTCAGTGTGGAAGAGTGTGGAGGAGTAGTGATGTCAGAAAGGTGGTGGTTTGTGTGTATAATTATGTATTTCCTTTTCCAGAGTTCTAACTTAACTTACCGAGGCATTTGTTCCGTAGTTTGTATGTATGTATGTCATCGTCCCAGTACTGTTCTCCTTCCACCACTCACCAAGTCAGAGTCTCCCCTGATCCATATCCACTGCATACACACACACACACACACCGTCCAGTCCAACCACCACCACCAATATCCTGCGTGTGCTCTCTCGCCATGGGCCAAACGGGTTCGCAGCTGCTCCAGGAGATCGAGAAGTCCTCCAACTGTCAGTACCATCCCCCCTCTCTACAACTTATTAAAGCAAGGCGTGTTGATATCTATTGATCGATGTACACCCATTCATTCAACACACTCACTCACTCCGGATCCGATGAATGGATGCATGGACGACTACGATACCCGGTTGCACCCAAAACAGTCACCGGGGATGAGATTCAGAGGTTGAAGAAACGGTTCATGAAGCTCGATCGCGACCAATCGGGATCGATAGATAAGGATGAGTTCCTGCAGGTGACTTCAAGCCACACACACACACACACACACACACATATATATATCTATCAAGAGAAAGTTCAAGCCAGCACAAGCGACCTCTTTTCGAGAAGGAGAACTTTTGTCGCACATGGGCTCTGCTTGATAACATGCAACCATCCATCCCACCACCATCCCCCCCGCCCTCTCTCCTCTGAGTTGACGGATATGAAGGGGCCACAGTGGTTTGTACTGATCCTCTTCCTTTGTTTGTCTGATTTTTTTATGCAGATCCCGGCGATTGCGAACAACCCATTAGCGTCGAGGATGATAGCGATTTTCGATGAAGAGTGAGCAGCCGATCTCTTTATAACTCACATGGACCAACTTCGAGCACTTAGGACTGATCTCAACCTCGTTCTCTTCCCCTCTCTCTTGTACTTCTTTTCACCTTCCTCTGTGTACAGCGGCGGTGGCACGGTAGATTTCCAAGAATTTGTCGACGGGTTGTCTGCATTTAGCAGCCGAGGAGACCGCGAACAAAAGCTGAAATGTGAATAGAGAATACTATGGAGTAGTATCCAGTTTACCGAGCGAAATTGACACTGACTTTTTTTTTTTTTTTTTTTTCTTGTTCTTGTTCCAGTTGCATTTAAAGTGTATGATATGGACCGAGATGGGTTTATTTCGAATGGGGAACTGTTCTTGGTGCTGAAGATGATGGTGGGCAATAACTTGAAAGTGAGTGCCTCTCTCTATCTGAATGGCTAAAGTAGAAAGGCTCTGTGAGTTGATTGGAAAGTGTTGAACTCTTGTGTGATGATTAGGACCAACAACTTCAACAGATCGTTGATAAAACCATTATGGAAGCTGATACGGATTGGTGAGTAGTTGATTATACTATCCATGAGCTGCATCCATTAAATTGCTGATACTTCTTGACTCATTTTTTTTTTTTTTTTTGATGTAGCGATGGCAAGTTATCATTTGATGAGTTCAAGCAGGTGGTGGCCAACACAGATATTGCCAAGCAGATGACACTCGAGGCTCTCTTCTAGTTGATTACATTGTCTCTCTCCCCTCTGAAGTGTGATTTATGTTTCTCTCTGTCTTGTTTTTATAGTACATATTTAGTTTTTTTTTATGTTTATGAAAGTACATACATACATAGTAGATTAGAAGTGTGCTTCTTATGTGTAGGGGCTCATGAGAGGGTGTATGTGATGTATATCCTTTGTTGGTTTCATATGTTTTGCTGTTGTTGTGTTTGTTGAGTGTTTCGTGTGAGAAGAGGAGTGGGACAATGGGAGGGAGTGTGTTCTGTTGCTATGTACCCTGTGTTCCTGATCTGTTCCTGAGCTGTTCCTGGGCTGTCATGCATCCTGCTGAGCTGTCACTGGGCTGTTCCTCTTTTAGTGTATATACTTTATGTATAAAGAGCAGTTTCTTCTTCTTCTTCTTCTTCTTCTTCTTCTTCTTCTTCCGCCAACTACATAGAAATTACTCTAGTCCCATTTTACCCACTCCTCCACTCTTACTGTACCACATCCATGTCCAGCCTCCAGCCCGTCCCCTCCTCCTCCTCCTCCTTACTCAGTCACACTCGCATCGACTCAGTCAATCCCCGCCGCTACCCCTCCTCCCCCTCCTCCACCGCTTCCTCGGAATCCGATGAAGACACTCCCGGGCCAGACCCTCCACGCAGAGGTGACGATCGGAACCTCAGAATCAACTCGCACATCCTCCACCATCCCACGGCCCCAGCACTCGCAACCCCCTCCACTAAAATAGGATCCCATCCATGGCCATTCAACAGTCTCAGTCCTCGGCTTAACAACTCGCCTGCAATCGAACAGCAGCCAACACCTACCACAACAACAACCACAGCAATACTGCCACAAGAAGAACAGCAGCCATCCGATTCTCACCAGAATCATACTCCCCTCCTGGTCACTCCCAAACCCACCACAAACGGAACTTGGAAACCTATCCACGCCCGTTCCCTGTCCATCTCCAGCTCACTCCCTCATGAAATCTTGATACAAATATTGCGATCTGTATCTTCCACCAATGATCTCAGTCTGTCTCTTTCTTCATCCATCTCCCTAACCTCTTTTTACTTACATCCTCTACTTTTATTCAGGACGAGCTCTATTGGTTTGCAAGGCGTGGTGCCAATGCGGTATCGAACTACTCTGGCACAAACCTACCTTCCCTTCCACTTCATGTCTCATCAAGATGCTGGTCTCACTAGCCTCTAAAAATCAAACATTCCCTTACATCTCCTTCATCCGAAGGCTCAACTTCTCCGGTATTGCGGACCATATGACCGATCACATCCTACTCAGGCTTGTCAACTGTACCCGACTCGAACGACTCACTCTCTCTGGCTGTAACTCAATCACCGATGACTCCATCATCAAAATCCTCAAAAACTCACAGGACTTGGTCGCACTCGACCTGTCCGACTGTAAACTCATCACCGACGAATGTATTCATGCTGTCGGTCAATACTCTAAATTCTTACAAGGCCTCAATCTATCTGGCTGCAAAGCCATGACCGACGCTGGTCTACAATCACTAAAACACTGTAAAGCTCTCAGAAGGGTTAGCTTCCCTTTTTTTTTTTTTTTTTTTTTTTTTTTCACAAAGAAAAGCAACAAGTAGAAAGGGATACATTCAATTTCATTTCCCCAAGATTACACCTACCAACTGATTTGCTTCTTGTTTCTCAGCTCAAGCTCAAATACTGTGAAAAAATCACGGATGCGGCTCTCATCGCCGTCGCCGTTGCATGCCCCCTCCTACTAGAAGTCGATCTGGTAGGCTGTAGGCTCATCACCAACGCCAGTCTCTGGATGCTATGGAAACACTCCTCCCATCTTCGCGAGCTTAGTCTCTCTGGCTGTACCGAAATATCCGATGGTGGATTTCCCAACGCCTCAAATTGCAACATTGGGGCCGATGGTATCAGCCATCCAATCCTAGAAGAATACCACGACGATGCTGACAGTAAACCAGAATCCAACTCGATGAATGGTAACGGTTACCACACTTACCCTTATAACAACTCGAGCAACGGCATGGTCCCCCATCAGCTCGATAGCTCCGCCTATGACTTTATCTCCTCACTTACTAGCCATCGTCGTCTAGAAGAATCAGTCATGCATTTCGACCATATCCGATTCCTTGACCTCACCTCACTCGCCAAGCTCACCGATGCCAGTCTCGATGGCATCATCAAACAAATGCCTCGCATCCGGAATCTAGTTCTTGCAAAATGCGTCGGTTTAACGGACGAAGCCTTGAACTCAATCTGCGGATTGGGAAAATACCTACACTATCTTCATCTTGGGCACGTTAGTAGGTCAGTGATCTTTCCTCCCTCATTTCTTCACACAAGATTCACTCGAACTCGAAAAAACCCTTGAGCTAACACCGCATTTTCTTCCAGTCTGACCGATCGTGCGGTCATCCGAGTGGCTCGCAGCTGTACACGACTGCGCTATATCGACTTAGCATGTGCGTCCCAGAAGTGCTCACCTTGCTTGCTGTCTTGGGACTAGATAAAGTTGCTGATTTGCAGACGTACAACAGGCTGTAATAATCTGACGGACATGAGCGTTTTTGAATTAGCGCAATGTCTTCCTAGGCTGAAGCGAATCGGTCTAGTTCGGGTAAGTCGCCCTTTTCCTATTGCATGCACATAGCATATCGAAATAAAGTGTTGTCTTCCTTCGGGTTAACTAGGTCAGCAACATAACCGATCAATCAGTATATACTTTGGTCGAAAGAACGTCCCTGGAACGAATTCATCTATCCTATTGTGACAACATCACAGTCGGCGCCATTCATTGGCTTTTGCAAAGACTACACCGATTGACTCATCTCAGCTTAACAGGCGTGCCAGCTTTTAGAAGAACTGACTTACAAGCCTGGTGTCGGGCTCCGCCGAAGGTAATATTTCATCATCATCATAACTCTTCCTGTGTTTCTCACACCAATCAATGAATGTTGTCTTTCTATTTTTTCTACCTGTTAGGACTTTAATGCGCACCAACGGCAGGCATTCTGCGTCTATTCTGGAAAGGGTGTCAACGAACTCCGATACTATCTTGCTGCTTTATACCTTTCAATCACTAGTTCGAACAATCGCGGCCGAGTGGGTCAGGCTTCATCAAACAATAGCTCCACTGATGAAGAAGCCACCAACAACATGACACTTTCCGCCGCTCCCATCGGTCCCAACCTAGCTGTTTTTAACAGTATGCCTGACCCCAGAACGATGGCAGCAGCCATGGCAGCCGCAAGACAGCAGACAAACCCGCAACTATATGGCTTGGGAAATCGTCGAAGAGAATTGAGGCTACCCGATCGGAGTGGAAGAGTGGCTTTGTCAGATTTCTTGCATCAAGGACCTAGTACCAGTGTCAATTCAGGAATAATTAGCGGCAATGGCCAGTTGTTGTCGCTTCCGGATATGCCCAGACATCCAGCTTCCCGCATGTTCTTCCAGATCAACAACGACAACGTTGGTGTCAATTCAGTCTCGGGTGTCAACGACCGTTCAGTGACTCACTTCGATGAACCTTCAAGGATGCAGGTGGATGAACCCGAATCAGACACGCCTTCAATGGCAGGATCGAGCAACGCACCTCATCCTCGTTCCAGTCAGCCTCATGCGCACGAGCAGTTCGAACAAGAAATTGAGGACGAGTCGGATGGATTGAGATCGCCGATTCCCTTGTATGCAGCTGGAGGGAGTAGACTGGCACCCTTCGGGATCCGCGAGCGGACACTCGCGGAGCATAACCAGTTGAGTGGGAACCGGGCATCGACGCCATCTACGCGGGCATCCAGGACGGCGGGCGATGGAGTGGGCGATATAGTGACGCCGGGGGGGCACGGGCAGAACAACGGGACCGGAGGAGGAGCACACGACAGTCTCCGTATCCCCACAGCACAGCACCCCATCACCCGTCGCAGGAGCGATGTGGACATGGCCAACGGCGCAGGAGCCGGCTCCAGCCGCCGCCATCTCGGCCACGACTCGTCCCCGCCCGGCTCGGCCGCCGACGCGGACGACTTCGCCGCCGGTAATATCGGTGGCACCGCCTCCCGTCTCGCGATCGGTATGGGCCATCGCACCAGGAGCAACGGGGTCAACCTGGACGTACCCGATCGCACCGAGAGCGTCAGCCCTATCGAAATCTCGGACGACGAACGCCCCCCGCCTTGAATCGTCTGGTGGTATCCCTCCCCGTTGACTTATCTATATGCACTAAAAACCTACATCGTACCCTTGCAACGTTGTTACTAGTATACACACTTGTTTTTGATACACATCCATATGTTATATATGTGTGTACATGACACATGGATATATTATACTCTCTTTCCCTCTCTCTATCAGTCTATATAAACATGCACACTTAGTATCAATATATCATCAGCCTGTGTTGTTGTCGTCCTCCTAGCCATCGCATTTATATATACATAAATACATATATGTATCTATGTTTATGTATATATATACATACATAATCTATTAATTACTTCTCCCTTTTCTTTGAATTAATCAATGCGCGTAGGGAGTTGTTTTCAAGATGTGTGATGTCATGTCTGTGGGTGTGCGTGTGTGTGTGTTTGTGTGGTGTGTGTGTATTATAGCCAGGATGGATGGAAGGGACAGTGCAGGGTTTTTGGCATGGTGCTCTAGTGTCTGTAGCGCAGTTGGGCACCACCGAAATTAACACAAGTCCTCTCCTTCTCCGGGCGGGGCAGGTTTGGGACTTGTGCCTAAAAACACCTTTCTGGCGTCAGCGGGATTCACGGTTGTGGTGGAGGCAACCTTGAATGCCTTGCCATGCCTTCACCGCTCACTCAGTTCTTTCTAGGTTTCGATATGTCAAGCATCTGCATATGCTTATTTTTTGTATTTTTTTTTTTCTTCATAACTTCCCTTCAACTCTGTAGCCTCAGATTTACAGGTCTAAAAGCCAGAATTGATTTCCACGACTTTTTTAGAGTCTTGGAAAAACGACTCCCAATTCTTAGGAAAACGACTCCCAAATGAAATCGACGTCGACTGGACCGCTTGCGGACCAAATTTTTACATCCTGGGAGTCCTTTTCCCAATTTCCTCAGGGAAATGGGAGTTGGGCGGAAAATTTGCCCAAGCAAAAAAATAATAATTCAAGTAACCCCCATGGGAGCCGTTGGCCTAAATCCGCGCGTTGTAAAGCTCAAAAGTGTCAGTGAAGACCTTTTGCTGAGTGCGGAACGGGATGATGTGAGGATGACTCTGCCGTTCCTATACTAGACACTAAAACAAGACCCCCCAATCTATGATTGGCAGGCTTTAATTCAAGTGATAGTAAGTGTATCCAAGATACTTCAGTTGGTATAGCAAGTGTGGGTGACTAAGGATGTGTTGAGTGTGTATGAATAAATATGTGATGCTGATGATGATGTTGTTGATGGTAGGTGATGATGATATTGGTGAATGTTGAGAGTGTATGTGGATGATGAAGGTGTGTTAAGCTAATGAGTTCTGGGAGCTGACGCTACTACCAAGGATGGATGATGATGATAATGGTTTGTAGTGCAAAATGAGTTTTTGGGAGCTGACGCTTCTACCAAGTGGGTCAAGATGAGTTGTTTATATGGGTAATGATGAAGTTGTTATTGCTGATGTTGATTAACTAAAACCTCAACATTGAGTGACTTATAATGAGGAGTGACCAGTGTATTAGACTATAGGGGATAGTGAAAGGTATCTGCACTGCCAGCATTGACTGGTTGAACACGCCGGTTCGAGCTGTGCTCGAACCGCTATGTTCGACCAGTGATTGGCTTGGCGGGGTTCGACCGATGCTCTTCCGAGCCTGTCGGACAGGCCGGTCCGATCACCGGTCGAACACGGCGGTTCGAGCGGTGCTCGAATGGCTGCGTTTGACCAGTTAATGCTGGCACTCTGCCAGCATTAACTGGTCGAACAGGGCGGGTCAAGCACCGGTTGAACCGCCGCGTTTGACCAGTGATCGGACCGGCATGTCCAACCGAAGCCTTTCCCAGCCGGTCGGACATGCTGGTCCGATCACTGGTCAAACACGGCGGATCAAGCACTGCTCGAACCGGCGTGTTTGACCAGTTAATGCTAGCAGTGCTGTGGATGGTGTGTAATGTGATGTGATCCCAGAATCTGGTGAGGAGGGGGGAAAACAGCTAGAGGAGAGCCTCTTTTATATTGAAATCCTGACAAATGGGGGGTGGTCAACTTGTGGTTGGAACAATGGTCATGGAACACAGTGGAACAACAATTGATGACTAATCATGGCTGAAATGTGGTTGATGGAAACAAATGGAACAATAGAACAAGTGAAATGTGTGTGACTTGTGGTTCTGAACCTGATGGAACTTTCCATGAGTGTTGTGGGCCTAAGTTGGGTGGAACATCCTAGAAAAGGGGTTACCTGGGCCTAGTGGTTGAGTTGTGGGTGGGGTTCTTGTGTGATTGCCTTGTGAAAGCACCGTGTAACTGTGAATAACTGGAATAAACTTGGGTCTAAGAACTAATATTGGCCATAACTATTGATCCAGGCATGTAACAAAGATTCCGTGAGTTGTTCCCTAGGGTCATTTGGCCTGAAGAATGTGTTTCTGGAACAATATATGGGGTTTTGAGGGTTTTGTATTTTGGTGACTGTAGTAGGGATTAAGGTTTAGGTGACAGAGTATGTTGATTTGTTGATACTTCCTGATCCGGTCGAGTGGTGATAAATCCGTGAGTTGTGTTCTAGAGTGAATTTTGCCGTAGATTCTGATTCTTCAATAATATCTGAGGATATCTGAGTGGATATAAGAGAAAAAATGAGAAAGAGAAAAGAAATAGAGAAGAAATAAGAGAAAAATAGATAGAATAAAAAATTGGAAATTTGTGTCATGTTTGGAACACCACAGCGTGAACTTGGGAGTCAAATTAGTCATTTTTCATTTGTTCTTTCTTTTTTCTCTCTTTCATTTTTTCTTTCCATTTTTCATTTTCATTATGACGGATAGATGATGTTTATCATCAGCGTTGAATATGTAGTACTCAGCTTTGATCCAAATTTATTCCATGTTTTTGCGCTCATTGTCACTTATGTGTCAAATGTTATTGAACTTTTGACTGGATGAATGAAATGCACTAATGACATGGCCTTGAAAGCCAAAAACATTGGATACAATGAAGATTGTTATCAATTTGAGGGGCTTTGGAGGAACTCATTCAAAGTATAATTAGGGGGTTTCAAAGTTGGGGCAAGCCGACTTGCCTGCCAGTTGGCAAGTCGCCTTGCACGTTTTTTCTGACAAGCCAACTTGCCTGCATGAGTCAAACTGTTGTACACCCCTCTTTCAACCTTTATAATTTTTTTTCACTCATCACTCCATGGGAGCATTGCAGAGCAACTTGCCAAGTGGCAGGCAATTTGACTTGCCTCTACTTTGAGTCCCACTGAGTGTTTTGTGGTTTTGCCAAAAAAGCAATACATCCATTTTTGGATGGCTCTTTCTTCAGTGCATCCTGCAAATATAAAGCTCTAAATCTTTCTCCAAAATGGAAAGCAAGTTCCTTCCTTAATTATGCGGGACTTGAGGGTAATTTTTTGCTGTTATGACACAGGGGCCGTAGATTTTTGCATTACAAAGTAGGAAATTGTGCAAAATCAGAAAATCTTCTTAATGATCACTTACACGTGAATTTTGAATTCAAGATGCTACAGGAATACATTTTAATGTATATAGTAACTATTTTAGAAGTTTGAGGCACTGGGTGCCACTCATCTCTATGTTTTTTTTTTTGAATATTTTTGAAATTCTCCCGCCAACTCCCAAATCTCATTACAGAATTGAGAAAACAACTCCCAAAACTCCGCCGCAGCATTTTTACGTCTGCCGCGGGTCTTCTGCTGGTTGCAAAACAGTAGTCACGACGTCTGCTGGGTCTGGGAGTCATTTTCCTAAGAATTGGGAGTCGTTTTTCCAAGACCCCTTTTTTAAGTCACCTACAATTTTCTCACCAAGAACCACATCCATCACTCGCATCACTTGCATCAATAAGCACCAAAACAACAAACTATGGCTCCCACTTTGTCATGCCAAACCACCACTCAAACACAGTCCACTCAGGCCTCAACTCAATCCACTGTGCCTGCTTCAACCCAGAACCCACCTCAAAGACACCCAGGTGGTGCCAGAGGCTCACAAGGCTACTCTTGGGATGACTGTGCCGCTCTTGTGGATGCCTTCAAAGCCGTCCTGCCCCTTGGGAACCAGGAGTGGGCACCTGTTGTTGATCAGTATAATCAACATGCAACCAAAAACGGCCAAGCAAACAGAGAACTTGATCTCCTGCTTGTGAATTCCACTAAACCAACCGGCAACCCTAATATTCCACCGCATGTGCAAAAGGCAAAAGATAACCAGCTGGCAATGGACAAACAAGCCCATGTGCTTGCTCTGAATGACGAGGAGAGCAATGAAAAGGAGTATGTTTTCTGCTGCTGTTCATTGCCGCTTGGATTGGTTGATGTAAAAGTGCTAACATTATCAAAATTTTGTAGGAATGGAGTTGGGGCTGCTATCCCTATGTTGCTTGATGATTCCACTCAGGACACCCAGAACAGGAACAAGGAGGACGAAGACAATAAGGTGGCCAAAGACAATAATACAGAAGCAATTGATGAGGATGAAGGGCCTCACCCCACTCCGTCACCCCTTTTGCCTGGAATGGGGACTTGTCCCCAGGATGTTCAGTCACCCAGTCCTTTGGCAAACTCCTCGTTTAGTGCATTTGCAAGGACCTCACAGGTTGGCCCCCATCAACCTGGTCCTTTTTCTCGCGCATCCACCCCAATGAATGGTCCCACCCAAGCTTCTCAACAATTGGGGGGTAGTGTTCAAGACCACATGATGAATTTCATGGATTCTGCCCCCCGGGAAAGACATCATGCCCAGATCAAACAACGTCACGCCAAGAATGGCATCACTCAGCTTTATGCCTTGCAGCTCCAAGAGGCAAACAAGATGATTGAAAACTTATGTGCCAAGAACAATCAATTGCATGCTGAAATTGCTCAAATGCAAGCAACTGACATGACTAAGATGAGCAACCTCTGATTCAAAAATCAGTTGTTACAAAGCAAGATGGAGCTCATGCAGTTGAGGATGAACATGAGCTCTGACTCGGGATTGGGCTCCAACAATCTTGGATTTCAAATACATAGCCAGCCTCCCTTTGTGAATCAAAATGGTCCTAGTGGCAACACATTTGGAATTGATCCAATGTTGTAGAGCTTTATCATTTGATCTTCCTGATTTATTATGTTTACATTGCTTTTGTTCACTCATTTCTTGCTTTTTAACCATTTTGCTCCACTTGTTTACCTATTCTTTTTGGTGGTTTGCTTCACTTGTTTGCGTGTTTTATATTTTCCTTTCACTTGTTCATTGGTAGCTTAAAACACCATTTTTATTGCTTTTCTATCACATTCATTTACAAATACCCATTTTTACTTTTGTTGTTTGACTCGTTCACAGTCACTTAAATCACCTTTGTTTATTGCTTAAATTAATGAAATAACAATGGTTCATGGCCTGTGAGAGAAGTGAAACCAAAAGAGAGTTATGAGAGAATGTATTCAGAACCAATTGTTATAATAACAACTAATTTGGAATTGTTTTTGAATTTCAGGGAACATCATATTATGGAACAATTGACTCAAGAGCAAGAAATCATCCTCCACCTCTTGGTAAACCCTGGCCGTTTGATTAATCCCTACAGATCGGCATTGCAGTTGATGTAGCCGTACAGCAAGTTTGATCACCTCTGCGCAAAACTTGTGATCCAAAGCAGGCACAGGGAGCTTAAGACAACTGAAGGAGCCCTGTATGGCCCGCATGCCCCATTCAGCAGCTTGAAAAGCAGAAACAAGCTGTTTGTTCCGTTTCTTCAGATGAGCAAACTCCCTGGGGTCATCTGGGACCTGGTCTCCTCTCTTCATTTGAGCCATGATCCTGTAATCAAGGCAATTAGTGCATTGAGGGAAGGCTGTGTTGCTGATGATACAATAACCGGCAGGAGTCTTTGTCATAAGCATTTGGTATAGGCGTTTGGCTATGTGTGAGTCATGCCAAGAACTGGGCGCATTTAGAATAGCGTGGATAATTTTATGTATTGTCAGGTGCAAATTTCAGGATTTTGCTACAGTAGTGAGAACACGTCCATCCATTATAATAGGAATTCTGTAGCCTGGAAGCAAACAATCTCATGTCAGATTGGTTCAACTTGTACATGCAAATGAAACAAAAACTCACTCCTCATTTTCAGCAACAAAGACAGGTAGATTCAACCCATTGATAAACCCAAAGCAGCAAGTAAGAAGGGAAAATTTCTGTTCAATCATGTTGCTGAAACATTTGCATTTTGATTCCAATGAGGGCCATGTTATGCAAGTGATCCTCAGGTCTTTGAGAACGGTCAAAAGGCATTGCCTAGCGTGGAGCAGGTTTTGCGAGCAAACCACAGTCGTGATTGAGAATAGTTGCTGTAGCGTATACGCGGCCATGATTGAGTTCAGCCAATGCAAAATCAGAGCCAGTCCTCCGGCAGCATCCAGTGAATGGCAATGAGGTTGAGGCGCCCCAACTGGATTCACATTGGCTTGGGGGATAGTTGAGGAACTCCAAGCAAGATTGAAAGGGACTAGAATCAATTCAAAAGTAGCAAAATCAATCCCCATGACGGTAATGAAGTCTTGATTGTTTCCAACCTCTCAAAGTCAGTCCAGGCTCTGCAAAAACGTGGATGCCCTGGAAGGTCCTCGCAAGGGAGATAAGTTTGGATTGATTGAATGGAACTGTGTTTACCCATCAGAGCCAGGGCCGTGATCAGGAAGAAGGCATCATTGTTGTCCTCTTCTTCCATCTTGGTGATTTTGTCGTCTAGGTCCAAGGTGAGCATTGGGTATGATCTTGTATCTGGAAGAATGAGGCGCTGTAAATTTAAAATTGTCAAAGGCAACGGAACTGTACATTTGAAGGGGTCTGTATTTTTAGCTTTGAATTGTGTAAATCTGACTCTGTAGGGGGCTACAGAGCTAAAAGTAAGTCTTCCAGTCTTCCAATTTTGACTTGATCTAGTGAAATAAAAAGCAAAGTTCAAAATTTTGAACTTTGGAGTTCAATTGTAAGATGTCCGCATCCAAGCTTACTTGCACTTGGGGACCAAATTAAATCAATAACTTGGCTTAATAAGCCATATGATGTGTTTTAGTCTGACGTCATTGGTTATGCTGGGAGTTGCATGATTAAATTCAAAAAATCTTTGATTTTTCTTTGAAAATTTTTCAAAAAAGAGGGATGCAACAATACAACTAGACAAAAATACCAAAAACTCACCAAGATGGCAAAGAACATATAAGAGTTCATGGCATCTTGTTCACATTTTTTTACAGGAGATAGAAGAAGAAGAGATGTGAAATAGGGCCTCAATATCACGTCCTGCTCACGCCAGCGATGTGCGCTTGGGCATAAGCCTCTCTGTTGAGACTGGGCTGCCGCCCAGACCTTCCCAACAGGTCCCCTGTCTCACCAAAAGAGGGTTAGTTAAGCTCGGGGCACCACATAGTGTGTTTCCTGGACGGCTTAATGCCATGGAAGAAGAAGAAGAAGAAGAAGATTCTCAATGGTTTACATATGAGCCCTCTGGAACAACACTATGTATTTATTTACATACCCTTCTTCCCTTTTCTTGTCAGTATTTTTTGGTGCACTCTCAATTATAAAGTCAATTGCATTTGCTCCATTTGCTCCATCTGCTTTTTTTTTCCTTTTTGAAAATTCTATGTATGTTTATGTTATGTATATCGCCAAGAGTGCAGCCTATTCAAATATGGATAATCCCATTCAGATCAGTGGAGGATTTTCCCCTTTGATCACTCTATAAAACTGTAGCTTGCTACAGAGTTCAGATCTAGATCTTCAAAATTCTCAATTATTTTTTTCACAATTTTTTGCAGTACCAGGGCAGGGGGATGTGACCTCATGTAGATTTTGAATCTACACATCTTATTTAGTATCTACAGATTGGACTTCTGTAGACTCCTATAGAGCTGAAGGGAAGCTGGAGGAATTCCTGTAGAATTTTTATCATTAACTGGTGCACCCCACCATCTTTATCAAATCATGTACAGAGTATGTACAATTACACTTCCAGCATAAATGATTGGACCATATTACGGGGTTTCAAAGTTGAGGCAAGTCAACTTGCATGCCACTTTGCAAGTCACTCTTGTGGAATGATGAGTAAAAAAAAGTACACTGGGTGAATGAGGCATGTAGTCCAGTTTGACGTTGCAAGCCGGCATTCAAGAAAAAAGTTGAAGAGCGACTTGCAAAGTTGCATGCAAGCCGACTTGCCTCAACTTTGAGCCCCACAATAAAGTCCAACTGGTTGCTGAATCCCACGTGTTTAACTGGTTCCAATTTGAAAATCCAAGACAGACAGCTTGGGCTCATACAGAAAGAGTCTGTTTGACCACAACCAGATGGTCTATATTGTATCTATGTAACCTGTTTATCCTGGAAATGCCTAAATGTGCTCCAGGATAAATCTGGTTTGCTTAACCTTGCCTGTGCCCAATAGTTCTAGGGATTCACTCAAGTGATTCATTCAGCTATTTTCAGTTTCATTCCAGCTATGAACTGAGTGAATTCCACTGTTGTCAACATTAGACTTGGTCCCAAAGTGTATCTCAATCATGCATGTGTGTCAGCATTAGATACAACACTGTTTCCCAAAAGGCTTCAACAGTTCCTTAATCTGATTCCCAGCAATTATAGCTTCAATTTCATATATTACATGTGCCATAGTAAAGATTGCCAATTGGTACCCATGGCGGGTACCTTGTACCACTTGGCGGGTACCACCCACACCCGCCTTGCACCTGTCAAGTGGTGCCGGGTGCAGTGCAAGGTACCTGGTTTTGGTCAAAAAACACGGCGGTACCCGTGTACCCCCCACAAGTACCTCTTGACCCCTATAGGGCCCTGGGGCCCGCAGCGGCGCAGGCAAGGGGACTGAGGCTTGACATGGCAACCCTCCTTTGGAGGCTTGCTTTGCAGGGCACCCCCGCCGCGCCAGGGTTCCCTGGCCCTCCAAAGAGAGAGGAATGTGTCTAGCTAGTGTCCGTAGACGTGTCTATGGACACTAGCCTGGTGGGTAGAGTACTCGGCAATGCTTGCGGGCACCTGCCAGCGTGTGCACGGTCTTTCTTTCCAAGCAGGCTCAACAAACCGCTCAGCAAGCAGGCTGCAACATGCTCAGAGAGCAGGTTGCACAGTATACAGAGATGGCTGTGACAGAACATGTTGCAGGAAGTACCTGTGGTATCTGCCAGTGGTACCCTTGGTACCCTCCAAGCAGTGCTGGGTGTGGTGCAAGGTACCTTGTTTTGTAAAAAAAACTGGTGGTACCCGGGTACCGCTTGGTACCAGGGTCCCAATTGTTGAGTTTTTGAGCTGCTGGCGCAAGAAGGGAATTTTTAAGGATAATGGCACAAGAAGGAGAGTGGTCCTTTTTGGGAAAGGTTCATGGAAAAAGAATGAAAGAAACAATGGATTTTTATTCACTCAACTAGGCTAGCTTAAATAGACTAAGTAAAAGTGGTTAAAATGTGGTTTGGCAAAAAATGAATAAAAGACATTTTTGAATAAAAACTGAGAGAAGACAAAATAAGTTCTTGAAAAAGACAAACTTGGACAAAACATCTCATTCTCTTTTAGTTTGGCTAGATGAGTCAGTCAAGATAAAATTTTTTGAATCACAGATAGTATGAGGTGTTAATTCAAAGTAATCAGTTTTTAAGAATCAGATAATGAAGCAGAAAAAGAAGGAAATCATTGAGGAGACATGAGTTGTTGATAAAATAATTCAACAGAAAACAAGCTACTAATGAATATAGTTCAGTCCAGATCAGGAAGATTCAAGAAAGGAGAAATGGAAAAAAGAAAAAAAAAGGACAGAGAGAGAGAGAAGGAAAGAGGAAAATTCAACACCAATCAACATTCTTTATACCATAGTTGTGTTATAGAATTCCACAGAAGAGTGGAATAATATTCTAATTTCTATTTATTTTCTAAGTTCAATTCATATTGCATATATTGATTTTGATATTCTGATTTCATCTTCCTCATGGAAGCCAGAAGAACCTCCTGAGATCATTCAACCAGAACCACTACATCTCTAGAGCAGTCACCAGGATTTCTAATCACTACTCAACTCATCCTTAGTCCTCCCATTCCTCACTCCTCAGTGGTCATTGGGGTCACTTATAGTTGACTATTCTTCTTCAAATCCCCATCACTAATCTTCATAGTAGCATTCTGATCTGTTGATCACACTACTTTTCATCAATCTTTACCAGAGGCACTTCTTATGAGAAGTTATTTATCATACCTTTCTTACTTTTCTGTGGGCTTTTGTGCTATTAAACCCACATACACTAAAAACATTTGCAATTTTAATCAGAAAGAAAATGTGAACTTGGGATGGGAAAAACATATACCCAATTTTACAGAAAACGGTCATAAGTGAAAAATAAGCTATACTCTCAGCAATTTTTTTATACAAAATGAGCAGAAATCATTTTTATTCATTCTCTAGGGGATTTTGCTGAGAATGCTCAGTTTTGCTCAATTTTTATTACTGAGCCATTTTTTTGAAAAAAGTAAACATTTTGCTTAACCCAAAAAGTAGTTTTTTCTTTGGGTAAAATTACAAATGTTTGTAGTTATAGGTTTTCCTTGAAATAACCTTGGCTAGTTTCCTTTAGCCTAGAAAATAGGACTTCTGAAGAGCAGCTCACCCTTTCTGTTCATTTAAGAAAGGAGGCATCAGAGATTACTCCGCTACTTTCTCTCCTTTCTAGGATTGAGCTTAATTCCTCCCTTTTTAGGTCAGAGGAGCTAGGTTCCAAACCTTGAGTATCATCTTCATCATCATACTCAGCTTATTGAAGCTTATTCTCTCTCTATTCAAGTCCTCATATCATCTCTTGTTGTCATTCCTTTTCCCTGCAATATCATTGAGTTTCCCCCCATTTTGTGTCCTGATTGTCACCATAGAGACCCAGGCTACCAATGTGTGTGATAACTAAGAGTTTAAATAGTTCCATAGTAGATATATGATATATACTTGCTGATGAGCTACATATCTGTTGCTTGTTGTAGAAACACAGTGGTCTTGTAAGCTGCCCATCTGAAGCTGTATTGTCCACACAAGGGATGAATGCTTCCCAAAGCTTCTCCTGAGTCAGAGTATCTGTGAAGCAAAATTCAAACCACCCTGGGCCCTAGGGTTTCCTTTTATCTTTTCCATGATCTCTTCCAAGTGGGCTCTGAAGTCCACCATTGTGTCATTTCTTCTGACTAAAGATGGCAATTGGGTACCCGGCACCCGTTGGCGGGTACCCTTTGCACCCACCAAACACCCACGTGGCGGTGCCAGATGCGGTGCTGGGTGCCCGTTCTCTGGGTCAAACAGGTGTGGTACCCAGGTACCCGCCCGCTGCACCCGCCCCCGTTGAGGGGAGGGGTCTTACTCTTGGGCAACGGTGAAACCGCTGCGCTGCGCTGGCAGCAGCGTCACTTTTAGCGCAGCGCAGCGGGTCACTGCTGATCATCCAGCCCAATCAGCATTAGCACAGCTCCTGGACAGCTGCGCTAGCGCTGAATTTAGCAGTGTACCTCTGACTCTTGCCAACAAGAAGTTTCAGTGCAGCGGCAAAAAGAGAGCTAACGCTGACAAAAAGCGCAGCGGCAGCGGTCAACCGCTAAATGACCGCTGACAGCTAATTCAGTGTCAGCGGCGCTTATTCCATAGTGCATCTGGCAGAGCTGCTTCCACTGGTACACCACGGACGCAGCAAAAGTTTATGGGACTTGATCCACAACGTTTGCCATTCAAACTCAAAATCGTGAGTTTCTCAGGATTCAAAATACATTGTCCCACCAGACAAAGTTTTTTTTTGTGGGAAAATGGTCTTACATCTGGGACCATGGTCTTACATGATCTGGGACCATGTTCTTATCACGAAATGTGCACCAGAGCCGAGTTCAGCACGACCAAGCCAAAAAAAAAACCATCATGAGTGATGGAAATCAACCTGCAGGGCCAGCCACCATTCAATTCGCGCTCCAGTACCTTCTTTACGCTCAAATTCCCGAAATCAGATTGCCGGGCGGTGGTTTAGCTCGGATCAAATCCCCACGTCTGGGCAGAGTTGTCAACATCGAGGCAGATCAGTCATTGTTCAAGACGTTCAAGGCCAGCATTTTCAACCATCTCCGGGCCAGTACCAATAAATACCCTCTTGATGAAATTGCTCGGCGTGCGGACCACAAGGGACTACTCCATTGGTAATACGCCATTTGCGAGCCGGTGAAAGGCTTTCTTATCAGCCTCCCCCGTATTTTTCAGAATTCATGGGTTGGGTTGAGCATGCCTCCACCAACGCTAAGATCACCATCAAGCTCTGGATGAGCCACGTGGTAGCGCGTGAAGTGCCTGCGACTATCTTAGAAATATCAGTGAGTGCACGCCTGCTCGTATATGTATGTATGATTGCAATGTTTGTGTAGGCTTACAATGCAACTCATCTGTACAGACTGTAGTCAATACCAAGTCCCAGATGAATGATGTGAGGCGTAACAGTGCATCTCCAAGCGTGTGGGTTTTGGACTTGGGCTTGGACCAAAGCGGTGATGATTGCGACACGGCATTGACGCCAGCCTTTAGCTCAAGGGCTGCATCTGATTCACCAGCTGCAAGTGACCGTTCCGGTTCAATGGTTATTGATACGGAAGCAGGCCCGAATGAAAATAACGCCAACAAGAATATCGCCGATGCTCCCAACCATCCTCCCTCAGCTACGCACACCTTCTGTTCAGAATCTCTTTGCTCCCCGCCAGAAATGCTTGCAATGGTCAATTTTTTGGTTTTTTGCCACGTCCCCGCCTCCAATGTGCAAGAGACTATCACTGAACATGAAATAACACACTGGACCGCTTTCATAGGCGCGACGGAGGAGGAATTAACACAGATGGGGTTGAAGTGGGGTAGCAGGAAATTGTTATTAGCAGGGGTCAGAAAGGCCTGCAAGTTCTATGGTTATGCCTAGCTAGAATGTGTTTTCTTTTCTTTATTTATTATCTCTATACACGTAACCCACTGAATTTGACTTCCAGAGAATTTTATGACAATTTACTCAAGTAAAAACATTTCTTTACCCATCTCTGTTGAACCATGACCCAAACACAACTTTGATTTGCATCCTAAGCACAACTAATTGCCCAGGCTTGGCCACCAATTGGTCTACTCAGGCCAGGCTTGTCCTCCAAGTGAACAGTCAAGTGTCACAAGCAAGCTCTTCAAGCTTGGCCACCAAGCGGGTTTTCTTGGTGGCCAAGCTTATCCACCAAGTATATCACCTCACCATCAAGGCTTGACCCCTTTGTTGTCAATAAACATTCTGACTTATAATTAATGAATCCACATGTAAAGTGAGGATCAATGAAAATCTGATAATACATCCCAAAAAGAGTTGAGAAGATAGGTGTGATTGTGAAATCCCAAATTAATGAACAATTGTAAAGGTCTTAATGAATCCCAAATTAAAGAGGCAATAATTGATGTGTGAAACATTACCATGTACAGTGTACAGTGCCTAGACAAGAATATTTGTCACCAAGTTTTTTTTCTGCAAAATACCTGCAAGGCTGAGCCCTCACACCCAAAATTTCTGTCTAGTGATTGTACATGCCTAGGATGTAACATCACCTCCTGGATGTGTGTAATACTCCTTCAGTTCCCTTCCAAATTGAAACATCTTGCATATCTTGCTGCCCAGCCCCTGGCTTGATCTGTTGCACTCCTCTCCCAATTCTTCAGATATCTGGGTGCAGGAAATTTCTCTGGATCTTTCAATTTGAGAGCAACAAAGTGCTTGAATTCCCCAATTTCTATGTAAGCAATGAAGATGGGTGGGTTGCTGTTGGGAGGGGAAGAGTGAGGAAAGCATGTTTGAGATCCTCCTTGTTTTGCAAAGTAAAAAACGGGGGTTTCAAATGCATCAGCCATGGCTTCACCCATGGATGGCATGACCATATGGTGTTCTCTTGTACAGGGCATGTTTGATCTTGCATTGATCTGGGAAAGGGACCATTCAATATTGGGAAATTTACCTTCTTTTTCATAAAATATTCTTCTGTATTTGATTTGTGCAGATAATTCTTTTCTAATTGCCATGTAATCTTCTTGCCCTCTTCCCAGGCAAAAAGCTGTTGCATGGAAGCCACAGTGACCGTCAGCAGAGACATCATAGATTTTTTCTACATGGGGTTGAATGGATTGAGGCAGATATTGCATATATTTGGGATTTTATTTTGGGGTGAAATTTGTATCTTTGTATCTGCTATTTTAGTCATAAATCTTTTCAGGCATGATGAAACAGTGACTGTTGATCACCTGAGGTTGATGGGATTGGACGATATTGTTTCTGGATGCAGTATTTTTTCTGGATGCATGAGAAGGACTTGATTTATGGGATGGTCCAGGCTGTGGTTCATAAAGGCTATTGGGTTTGGTGGACTTGATGATTGGGTGGGTGAGATGTAAGGGTTCTCCTTTTGGAATTGAATTGAAAAAGGGTTGTTGAAGGGACATACTGATTCCTTTTTGGGCAAGGTGAATTTGTGGTAAGGTTTTGGTTTTATTTTGGTTTGCAAGTGTGTATTTCTCTTCCGTATTAGACACTTTGAATGGAACGTTAGTATCAAGGTTTGAATTACCCATGTTTTCCAACCTGGAACTTTGATATGATTGTTGTTCAGGATATTTTTTCATATGATATTCTTGGACTAATTTGGGGGCATTAACATTTCTATCAGCTGTAATAGTGTTTGATTTTCTGAATATTTGATTTTCAGGATATAATGGCACCATTGGAGCAGGATAATTTGGCTGGTTGTATGATGAAAATTAAGATTGAGGTTCATTTGGTCCATGGTCATTTTTTATGAGTTCATAATCTTCAGGTCCTATTGTCTGGCTTGTACTTTGAAAGCTTGGATATTCTTGATGCAAGGATGATCTTTTGTTTTGAGTATTGGTGGATTCACAAGCTGCAATGACATTTTGATATTCATTTTGTGCATGAGTATAAGCATTATACCCTTCAAAATTCATGTTCTTGTGAATCATTGGATCTTCTTGATACATGATTGGTTCTATGGGGTAGTCATAGCTCTTCATAGTAGGTTGAGCAATGTATGGTTTTGGGATGTTCTTGGGTTTTGTGATTTTATCTGGTTTGTTAGTTGGTTTGGGGATGCTATTTGGTTTGGGGATGTCATTTTTCTCTATTTGCCACTTTAAAAGACCCTCCTGTATTGCAATTTTCATCATTTCATGACTTACTGAAAAAAAGGTCATTTCTGAATGGATTTGGTGAAAGTATGGAACATGATGTGAAACAGAATTTGACAGGTAACTGTTGATATCTTTGTGTTGGATTTGATTCATGCTAGAGTGAGCTTCTTGCCTACCCGCTTTTGGTAATTTTTTGTTGATTACCACACATTCACCCTCAAAACAGTTGTGCTAAACATTCAGGCAACAGATGATTTTCTGAATTGAATGCACACCAACAGCATGAGGTCAAATTTTCTTATCAATAATCTGTTGATGATTGTAGCTTAGTTGTTCAAAAAACTGCTAATTTACATACCTGCGCTGGGGAATATGAATATCTCCCTTCTTTGGCAATGATTCTCATATTGTTATCAGGCTGAGTGCCTAATTTTTTGCATGTCTCTATTTTTGCATAGAATTGGTTGTGGGTCACTTCCCAAATCTCTTCAACACATCCAATACGCCCACGGGAAGTATTTGGAACATCCTCCTGCATTTTAGAAGTGATTTGGTTAGTCCTTAGGCACCTCAATCTTTCAATTCATATGAAGTGATTCTTACAAGTGCAAAGGTACCTTTCCTGACAATATCTTGTCCCTCAATCTGGATGGAAGATATGCTCATGATATCAAAAAATGGGAATCTTTTGGTCAAGGGATACGGTATTTCATTCACATTTTTGAGCCTTTTTCTGGTGCCATGTATTTCTGGTCTTTGGTAGTGCACCTTGGTTGAGCTGTTGTTGTATCCCATACTAATTTGAAGGAGAGGGTGCTTCTGGAAGATTTCTGTTATCGAAGGTGAGGCTTCAAAATACATTTTCCTTTCATAATCATATAATCTTGCTCCAGATAACAAAAGCCTCATGATGTTGTAATCCTTAAATCTGGTGGCAATATCTCTTCCTGGTGCCTGGCGGTTAGAATGAATAGATGACTGACGTATGACTCCATTATAACTTTCAAATCTTTCAGTGGCAAATAACCTTGTGTTTCCAAACCTTCTAATGCATTCTGTTATATGTTTCAGGTGATGGAATTTAGGCTTGTTGACCCACCTACCTGACATCTTGGCAACATGGTACAAGAAGATATCAATTTGATGGTCCAATTTTTGGATGTAAGCTTCCATATCTGTGATGTGTTTTTGAAATATCATACTTCCAATGCAGCACAGTGGGGCCCATATATCTTTTTGTTCTGTTGTCATGAAAGGGAATAAGACAAATGGGGCTGCCTGGATAATCAATCTGAACTCCTTTCCAATCAAACTGCCATGGTGTACAACCATGTATCAAGCCTGAACAGGTGAAATCCGAAGGCCTGCAGTGTTGAAGGAAGCCCAGCGGGCCTCCAGTTCACCAAGTTGGTTATCTTTCACATTACTCATAAAGTCTCCCCATAAGTATTTGACAACTCCTAGAAGGTAAACATGCAAAGACTCCACTGGTGCGTCTTGGCTCCCATCAAACGACTTCAGATGTATGAATGGGTTGTAAAGCCTGTCTGGGTCCTCTTTCTCTAATTTTATGATTCTGGTTCTATCTTCAAAATGATCCCTTTTGAGCTCCATCAATTTCCAGGCAATGTTATCTTTGAGACCAAACTCTTGTAATTTCTTCTCAAACTCTTTCCTTGTATCAATTTGGCATGAGAGCCACAGTTCTTTAGTATTCTTGATGGATGATGGCCATGACCTATGATGTGGGAGTTTGGGATGTCCAAAGAAATCTTGAATATATTTCTGACTGCTCTTTTCCTCACCTTGTGGGCATTTCAAATGACACATTCTGCATGGATTGTTTGATACGCCTGGATTGGGAGTATTGGTAACTTCAGCAGCCATAGGTGAATCACCAAGGAAACAAAGTGGCACAGTCATAAATAACACTTCTTGTTTGAGCTGTATATCATATGCAATAGCCCCATTTGTGCACAATTCACTACAAAAGTAAACAACAAGATGGAGTAGGATTAAACAAAGAATTAAAAGTCAGTGTATTTTCCTTGTAATGAGTGCTCACCATTCACTCACTTTAACTCCTTTCCTATAGGCTCAGCAAGCTCCAGAGCCCCTGCGCTGTTTGAGGTGCATAAGAAATGGCAGTTGTACTCCATGTGAGCATGTGCTGGGGGTAATCCACTAAGCGTAAAGCAATATGACACATGTTTATTCCAACGCTTTGATTTGTTTCCTGATGTATCATCTGCATATAAAGTGATGGGGACATGTTGAATAACTTTCCCTTTTGCCCGGGTCCTCCAGGGGTTTGGAACTGGGAACCCGTGAGAGGGGCCTCCATTCCCTATTCCTGAACTCAAAGAAGCCCCATGTGTAAGCAAATTGGAAAGCCATTACAATATGAAAGACTTGGAAGACCTACCAAATATTAGATGCCCACATCTCTCCACCAATGATGTGCCATCAATAGTAATGTTTTCTGAATATATCAGGTCAAAATCTGCCACTTGAACAGCCATGAGGTCTGGATCATTGAATTCAATGTTGTTTGGAACATATAGCACCAATCCATTGGGTGAATTTGAATACTTGGGTCTGATGCATTTTGCACATGAAACAGTTTCTTCCTCATAGAAAAAAACAGGAACCACAACTAGTTTATCATGCCCCCTAAGAGTAACTGGTTCATAGATGTAAAAATGTTTTGATGCAAAGGACACCATCTGAACTCAAAAATCTGGAGATAGATCCTCCCTCCATTTAGCACTTTGGTGGAGTCCAATGATGTCCTTACCCCCAGAGTAATTTGGATAGAAATGGATATTGGGGACCACAAGAGGATTGGCCAACTCCTGATGGAATTTCATAAGTGAGAACATCAGAAGCAGATTTCCAGATTGCCTCTTTATAAAAATCACTTACATTCTGAATGATCTTTGTTAAGCCCATCACATAAATCTTGTTATTCAAAACTGTTTCAGCAGGCTTAACATCTAAATCTAGCATATGGCTAATCCTTTTTTTTGTTCTCTCAATAGTCTCCCAGTGAGGAAGATGAACATTGCATATTGACAGAATCACATAGATTTTCTCATAAATTAGGCGAGATATTATTGACCGCAGGTGTTTAATGATGAGGGATGCTACCAAATACTGGAATGGAAAACAGAACAGATAAAGATGTTGGTCAGCTGTTGAACAGACATCATAAAACCTATGATACTCCTACAAGTATGAAAACAAACCTCTTTATTGGGGAAAGGATACCAGGCTGAATCTAACCTCACATTGTGATTATTCTGAAGATTATGTGGTGATGTTCCATCACCAGTGCCAGGGATGTCATTGAGGGACAAATTACAATCAGAAATCTCATCTTCTTCATTGCCTGATGAGACCATATCTGAAATGCCCAGACTGATATTACTGGATGAATGTGCTGAATCAGAGTCCCCAGGAGCCTTCCCAAATTCAGCCGGATTTGTGCCATCAAGATCCATATCATCAGAGGCCACATCAGTCAGATCCATGGGCTCATGAAAATCATCATTACCCATGGGTTGTGGACCATCCAAAGAACCCTGTGCTGGCTGGGACAATGGGAGGGCCTCGGAGTTGTACAAAGCATTGATCTGCACCAGATTATTTCTATGAGTCATACTCTTTATGTGTGCACTTATTTTCTTTTTCAGACAATCCCTGTTACTACAAATTTTGCATCTGTATTTGACTTGACCATTCCTCTTAGTGAGAGTTTCAAAACCTTAAAAAACCCCTCAAGTTGATCAACATGAAAATTAGTACCCTCCTAAGCAATAGGAAGCCTAGATTGTCAAGGTACTTACCTGCTATATCATCCATGACCAAGCCAAGTATAGTGCAATATCCAGCAAGGATGTTGGAAAATAAAATCCAACACAAGAAGGGAGAACTGGAGTGAAAACTTTCAGGGAAGTTTTTGGATAAGATCAATAGAAATATATTTCTGTCAGTAATCAAAGAATTGAAGCTATACACTTAGAGTAGAAGGTGTTATTCCTATGACCCGAGAGAGAGGGAGAGGAAGGCAAGGTGCGGTACTTTTGTCTTTGCAGAACAATTGAAGTGACCTTTACTGGGGGCTCCACCAAACCCCCTTTCCTTGTACCATCAAAACCTGTGCCACGTCAGCGTGTCCCTCCGCTCCGGGGTTTTTTTGCACAAGTCCTCTCTCTCGCCTGTATTGGAATCTTCAGCTTGTAACAGCCCCACCAACAGGTCTTCCAACAAGCCAAGCTCCAGCCAAAACACCACTGTCGGTACCATACACGCTATTACATAGCGCCTGTACACACGCTGTCAAGACTAGCAGATAGCAATCGAGCACCCCTTGTTTCATCTCGTTTCTCTGCACTTCCCCGCGGCCCCCTGAACATGTAAAAAACTATTACAACTCCCAGTTCGCAAGTCCGGCTGCGGGGCTGCGCCTCTGCCTGCTTCCTGTGACAAACACACCACCCTCTCGTAGGCTCGAACCGCCAGTGGCCAGCCTACTCCATCGGATTGTCTAGGTAAGCACGTGTGGTTTTAATGTCTTCATCCAATCAGCCATTTTAACCCGTCCACCATCTTCCTTTTCCAGTGCAACCATGCCTTCACGCCGCCGCCGCCCAGACCCCACGACAACCTTTTCCAACGAGATCCTCACTCGGCAAACCTCCTGTCGAAGCCGCACTGCAAGACGACAGATACGAGATGCACCATTAGATCAGGACAAGCATAACCTTTACCTTCAAGATTTGGACATTGCTCAGGAGCTTGGCTTTGTAGACCGTCGGATACGCCGTTGTCCTAATCAACCAATTGATAATCAACCAATTCACGATGACCACAAATATGTATTTGAGCCACACATTGGCAGCTATGGCGGCTATGATTTTGACAAAGACGTCTCAGCCCTCCCCAGCGCAGCTCATGCTTCTTATTACCGATCCCGCCAGTACGCAGAGAACCAAGAAAGGGTTAGTAATCAATGGACCGAAATGGAGCAGAACGTTGCCGCAACCTATTTACTATGTCAGAAAATACACCACAATTGGACTTCTATTCCCCATCTGTATCACTTACCACCAAATACGTGCAATTGTGCTGGTGCTGATCTTTGCACACGAAAGCTAGATCTTGTTGATATCACCTGTGCAATCATATTCTTCCTTCTTACCTCCAGCTCAGATAGATAGTGACTGATATGTTTTTGACATCCAAACTATCCTTTAATTTCCTAGACCAAGAAAGAATACAAGTAACATTTTGCAAGTGCATGCCCGATGTCATACGGCTTATCTACTACGGCTATTTCGCGTGTTCCCCCAATAAACCTCGGACAGCATTTTCTATTTGAACAGTTCAATTTTACCATATGCTTTGGGAAACATCAGTTTTATCAACTTCTTCTTTCACCAATGCCCTGTCAACATTCTTAAATAGTCGGAGCAAGACTCCCTTGTATGCGCGTGGCTCCAAATATAAGAAAAGAAACCTGCGAATCCCCTTCTCTCACTCTGCCGACCTGTATTCCCGAGTTGTGAAACTTCAAAAAACCATCCTTACTGAAGCAATGGACTTAACTAAAACCAAACAATGGGCAAACCAGTGCCCACGATGCTTTGGGCCGAGAGAAGGTGAAATAAAAGTCAGTGAAGCTGAGCCTGACATAATCATGGCGCTTGATGGAAACTTCCAGCAGCGTCACTATGCCTATGCCAGCAAGGACAACCCGCCTGAAGATAGATATCCGCAGGCATTCATCCCGCCCTCCAAAATAGCGGCCAATGCTGTTACATTCACTGCTACTGACTCTGCAGCCCAAGGGATTGACGTAAGTCAACCTCCATTCAAGATTATCATTATCATATACACCAAACTGAAGCTTGCCATCAACAGCCTCCATGCTCCGACTCACATAAAGCTGCCAACGATACCCGAAACGAAACCACTTGGGAGAAGTGTGACGATAATGGGCTTTTTGCAAGTGCTTGTCGTCATGACATCCCCTTATCTTTCATCAACATACATAAAACCGGAGAGAAGTAAGCCATTGATTTTGACTTGAAAGCCATTGATGCTTACTTGACCTCCCTTGAGATGACGCAACTGACAGCACCTGTGCGTGGTTAATAGGCTTTATTATCCAATATCGATTCTTAATCATGTGTTTGACACGTTTCCTGATCAAAAAGTTGGCATACTTTATGATCTAGGCTGTCACCTTGAGACTCACATTTGAAAGGTGAGTGCTTAATCATGTTAATCATACAATTCTAATCAAATGATCCTGTGTCTCATTTAAAAGCAACTGACATACTTGGCTTTGGACAGCGGGGATTGATGAACAATCAACTTGGAAACCTCATGTTTGGCACGTCAGTTTTTCATGCTTATGTGCATGAGTGGTCCTGCCAAGTCAAGTATAACCCCCGTCTCAATTGCTGGTGGGGGCTATCGGATGGCGAGTGTCTTGAACGGCTCTGGGCCTTCCTATCGTCTTTGATACCCACTCTTCGCGTTTCAACTCGACTACACCGACTCAATGCCATACAGTCCCGCGCAGATTATTACACCAGTCATCTAAACAAATCCGCAGGTGAGCCATTGTTTATGTTCTGCTTCCCACATTTGGTATTTCACCCTTCAAAGCTCATGCGTTTGACTTTTGCAGCTGTCTGGTTGTCTCAGAAACTGAAGCATGCCAAGGAAGTGTCTCGCTTATCTGCCAAGGCCCTTGCAAAGCTCCACGCAATCAGAAATCTAGAAACGGGACAAGTTGTGTATACCAATCAATACTTCGAGGAGCAATGGCAAGATGAAAGAAACTACCATCTCAACAGCAACACCTCTGAGCGGCATGAGGTTGAGCTTGGGCGTCTCCTCAGTTTGGAGGAAAACTTGCGGCGCGCCTGGTAAGCTATTCATCCATTGATCTTTACTGCATATCTGATTCCTGATTTCTTGCTATCAAAACAGGGGTTCCATCCCCATGACCCCTGAACAAGTTTTAAACCAAGCACAAACGGTTGCTCGAGTTGAAGCAGACCTTGCAGCCCAGAGGGCCAGGGTAGGAAACAATGGCCTGGCTGATAACTTACCTCGTAAGTGAATCTTACCGATTTTCTCTTCCTGCTTGTAGCTAAGCACACATTATCTCATTGAAGTTGAACAGCGAGATAAACTCAGGATGCTATGGTATTCGAAAACAGAGCTAAGGCGTGCTTTTCTGTCTCTTGTGGAAGAAAAGCAGCCTTTGCTCCGTGTATGCCGTGCAGGAGAAAGTAAATCGCTAGGTAGGTACCAATGAGCCATATCAAAGATCTTTCATGAAAGTTCACCACATTTATTTTTACTATAGGCACCCGCGGACAGCAAAAGATTCTCAATGCCCTGCGTAAGCAAGCAGCCAAACTCAACACTGTGCTTAATACCTATAATCAACATGCGCAGAAATTCATGGCCAGTAATCTCAGTTGTCCTGCGCCGCCCACTATTCAGTATACCGACTTGCTTAGGCTGCAAGCCGACGATACATTCTGGAATGATGGCCTGTTCACCAATGCTAACGAGCCTTGGGCAATCGACCCAAACACTCAGAATGGTATTCGACAGCTTGCGTCTTATCAGCAATCGGCCGAGGAAATACGCAGGCTTGGATGGGAAGTAAGGCGACTGGTGTGATGGGCTACAGGCCAACATACTCGCTATGTAACCTTTTTTGACCACACTGCTGGAGTTCTCCTCAAATCAAAATCAACTTGCGGTTCCTCCATCTCTAGAAAAGATTCTTCAACATCCACACTTGGCTGGAATCAACGCCCTCAATCACAAACTGAAGGCTTCCGAAGCTGTTATTTACAAAGAACTCATTCGCATATGCACTCTTCAGCTTGATTGGAACCGAGTTATCCCAGACGTAGTGGCGAACACACCAGCCCAAAATGCTAATATCCCCATGTTGGGATTGTGGAGAACTCAGATCGAGAGGATTCAGCGAGCCATGGATTATGGGTTTCTCTCCGGAATCCCTGGCAATGTGACATTGCTTCAAATCAACGTGCTTGGTGGTGGTGAAGTGATTGAACTTCCTTTGCCATTGGATTTGCCAGATGATGAAGATTTTGATGAGGATGAGGATGTTGATGACGAGCAATACCTAGCTGATATTGAAAATATGCTTGATGTGGAAATGTGTGCTGATCTTGAACAGGAAAATGGTGTTGCACCACAACGCTGACAGTCTTGTTATTATACTGACATGTTTTTTTATTGACAATAGAAATCTCACTGAATTTGTTTTTTGTTTGCCAATACAAAGTAAAATTTGTCTGCATTCCAGTTATAATTTGAAAATGAGTCAACTAGATTAGGAAAACTGTATACATGAATAACTTTTTTGTTAAAGCCACCAGCAAGGTAAAAATTTTGAGGTATTTAGATAATGGTTTCATCTTAGTGATTTGAAATTCATAGCAGTATTTTGTGAATCATTGATGAGATATACAGGGTTGAAGGAATTTTGAAAATGAGCTTAGTGTAGGAAAACTGGATGTGTGAATAACTTATTTGTTCAAGCCACAAGCCATGTCAAAATTTTACAGCATTTAGATAATGGGTTTATTCCAATGGTTTGAGATCAATGGCATTAATTTTTGAATGGTTGCTTAGATATAGAGGGTTGAAGCATTTTCAAAGTGAGCTAAGAGCAAAAGTGGGGGGCTATGTAATTGCTTCTTGTTCAAAAATACTTTATTGTTACCTCATTCTCCTCTTTTTTTCATATCTTACGCTATCAGAGCATTAATATTTGCACATTATATGCCCTTTGCATGACTGATCTGCGAAATCAGCTACTTGAAGCCTGTTTGATCTCCACCAAGGATTGCTTTGCTTGGCACACCCGGTTTTGTTATCCTCAAGTGTTGCGACAGACTTCTTCTATTGCATGCACCCAAGGAATTCCTGTGGTATCAACTCCAAGCAGCAGAAATTGGCAAGCACCTCAAGAGAGGCTTGAACCCACAACCTTGGGCACAAAAGCATCCCAGAGGGAGGAATATGCCACTAGGTTAGGATCAATATGAAGATGACATCACAGGTAGCATCTTGGCATGTCCTGCCAACCAGTCAACAAAGAGTCCAACAAATTGAATTAAAAAACAGGAAACTAGAAGACCAAGACCAACTCAAAAACTAGTGAAAACAATTTATCAGACAGACCAAGACCAACTAAAAAACTAATGAGAACATAGCATTGAATACTAATACTGTATAGTGTAACAACAGTAATGCTTTTTAGGGCTTTTCCAAAAAATCTGCCCAACAGGAGATAGAGTACATACATCCTGAGTTATTCCCAGACACATAAGTGTACTCAGATGCAGTAGGGTGTACCTGAGTTAAGTTGAAATTTACTACTACACCCAAAAAAATGATTCCAGAATCATTTCATTGGCTGAAGTACATGATGAGTCACATAAAGAGATACCTAAAGTATTGCATCTTACCACATTTATAACTGTTGCACCTATTAAAATAGTTCTGATTCTTATCAATGCTCCTTGAAAAAATCATAGGAGTTTGGCATTGGGTAAGTACATTATGAGCCATACATTGACATATACAACTTAAGTGTTTTGTGTAATGTTTTGAGATGTGGCAGGGTATGTCAAAGCATAAATTGGGATCTCTTGCACACAGTGGTATGATTCCTATGGTTTCAATGGTTTTTACCATATTTCAGAACTGAATTGTCAATTTTGGAATCCTTGATTCTGTGGAGTCACAGCTCATTTTGCAAATTTCCTGAAGAATCCATGACTCAGCAACCCTTCCTTAGTTATATAAATTAGAGGTTATGATTTTAACAATTCTATAAACTCAAATTCCCACATGGCCTCTGGACTGAACAAAAAATCTATTTGCATATCCAGTTTTCACAACTTGAGTCTGAGCTCATTTTCAAAGATTCTTCAACCCTCCATATTTCAGCATCCACTCCCACAACATGTAACAATATGTAATACATATTCCCAATCATCAAAAACAAAGCCATTAACCAAACACTGCAAAATTTCACATTTGCTTGTGGCTCTGACAATCAATTGGTTCTCAATCAAGTCATTCAGACATCCAGTTTTCTGACTGCCCATTTTCTAATAATTTTCAACCCTTCATATCTCAGCATCTATCAACAAAATAATGCTGTAAATTTGAAATTATTAAAACAAAGCCATTCTATATTTACTGTGGAATTATCACATGTCTTTTTCCTTTAACAAAATTGTTATTTCCCAGTATTTCAGGGGAAGATATGCTTTTTTCAACTATTTTTCTACACCTCATATTCAAATATTCTTCATGATCAAATTATTTCCTGCACTTGAAGGGGTGGGTAAGGAAACAATTGAAACATTCATTTTCCATGAAAATGCCCCCTTGACTCTGATCTGGGCAAACCAGGCAAAATTAGCCAAATCTTTAATTGACTACTGCAAGTTAACCATTCATGTTCTGTGGAAAATAATTATACAGTAAAAGACTGTAGTAATCAATTAATTTTTGATCCTTTTGAGCCCATTTGGAAATGTCAAACAGAAGATACAACATTTGACTAGGAGCAGATTATGGCCAAATCTTTAAACAGCTACTGTGCGTAAACCAGTCATGTGCTATGTAATTTATTTATCAAGTAAAAATCTATATTCATGAATTAATTTCTGATCCAAATATGAGACCATTTGGATATGTCAAACACAAGATACAAGTTTTCAGTAGGAGCAGATTTTGGCCCAATCTTCAATCTGCTACTGTGTGTGAACCATTCATGGGCTATGGAAAAAAATCGTACAGTCAAAAAATATACTAATTAATTAATTTTTGATCCAATTTTGAGACCATTTGGATATATCAAACACAAGATACAAGTTTTCAGTAGGAGCAGATTTTGGCCAAATTTTTAATTGGCTACTGTGCATGAACCATTGATGAAATATGTCAAATAATCATACAGCAAAGAAATATGAACATGAGATAAATTCTGAGCCACTTTGGAGCCCATTTGGAAATGTGCAACAGGAGATACAGCATCTTGGTAGGCACAAATTTTGGCCAAGTCCTGAATCAACTACTGTGGGTAAACCATATGGGCTATGGAAAATGAACTGAGCCCACTGAGCTTGGTATTTGAGTTTTATGTATATTGCATAAAAATAAAATAACAATAATAAAACCAGGTGCGCATGCAGAAAACTGGGTTTTTGGTGCAGCATGCACTGTGTAAAAAAATCTGTGTATGTGCTACCAGGTGCTTTATTCATTCCTCAAATTAAAAACAGTATCTAACTACTGGAAAATTGTTACATGCCCTGTGGCTTCAAGAAAAAGTTTTTCACATCCAGTTTTCCAACTTGAAGCCCATTACTCAATAATTTTCAATTCTCCATTACTCAATACTCATTCACACCAGACTTATGGGTTTTGCTAATTGGAACTCATTTTCTACACTATGGCTCAAAATTGTCAATCACCAAGCTAAATCCTATCTATCCAAATACGTCCATTGGCATCAGTTTTCAAAGTTGTCTCAATGTTGCTTCTCTCAGCTTTTTGTTATAGTGTGTGATGACTGTAGTTGGAAAAGCAGAAGATTGCCATAGGCAATCATTGAAACAGGAAATCAACACAGAAGAACCTTGGCATAGGTGAGAGTAGGTTTGGGGCATAGAGGAAGGCACTAAGATTGGTGAGACAAGTGGACCGAAGTAAGGAACAGATTTGGATACCCTATGTACTAAAGGAAGCTGGTATACAAAAGCTTGGACATAAGTTGAGATGCAATGTTCACATTCATGCAGCAATCTACCAAGGAGAGGAGCCTTCAGAAGAGGGAGAAGAGGAGCTACTGGAAGAGGAAGAGCCCTCGTTAGAAGGAGAAGCACCCTCAGAAGAAGAGCATGTGCCATAGAACTCTTGCAGTGTTATCCCATTGGGGATAGTAGGATCATACACAACATCAATCAAATTATCATCCAGGTCATTGTGAATGACAGTCTGGAAGGATGGGTGCAACCCTCGGCTGGGTTTCTTAAGCCAATCGGCTTGAGTCTTGGCTCCGGGTCGCAGTTCCAGACGATACTTTAGCTTGGCAAGTTTGAAGTCCGTGTTTGTCCAAGGCCATCGGGACTGTGCCCCTTTGGTTTTCTCAGCTACAGCAAGGTTGCGATGTCAGTCTCAGGAAGGCATTGAGGATGATAGCTCACTTACCAACCAATGTTGACATGCGAGCAACAGCCGAGACCGGTTGCTTGTTTGTGGCTGGAATGCATCTTAATCAGTTGAGAGACTTTCACAACATGAGTGAGAGTCGGAGACAACATACATTTTTTCGGCTCAGCAAATCTTGCAACCTCAGCTACCTCGTACCCCGTGATATACGCTTGTAGGCGAGCCGCGTAGGTTTGGGTCCCCTCAAGTCGCGCCGACGCAGCAACAAAGTTATTGGCACCATGTGTTGCCTTGACCAGCTGAAAGGTGTGGGCGGCGAGGTGCTTGGAAACAACAAATAAGACCATCTCGCAGTTTGCTGTCTTGGCCACGTGTACAGCCTTTGAACATTACTTCGGGTTAGCAAAAGGACATATTCAAGGCTTTTGAGGGGGAGCGTTACCTTGCCAAGCCATTCATCAGCATAGTTCTGAACGTAGTTCTTGGCGCGTTGAAGGGAGACAGGGTTGCGCAGGTTCACATCGTTATCGTCATCTGAGGGGACATCCTCAAAGCCATTGTGTGCCTCTCCCTCAGCCTCTTGGTGTGCACTGTTGTGCGATGTACCCCGACTGGCATGTTCAGCGCGGCTGTCGATTGATTGAGTTGAAGTAGGCACCCCATCCTTATAAGAAGCCTTTTCCATGGGAGTCAGCTCGTGCCAAAGCTCCGACACTCCTTTCATCGCCGGCCGGTGTTTGATTCCTCTTTTGCCTGGAAAACAAGGTCAGGGATTGGTAACATGCCTACAAAAGACATCTACAATGATTATCTTACTACCGCGAAAGACACCCCGTGCGGACTGAGTCTTCATGAAGTAATTCCAGCGATTGGGCTTCTTCATAGGCATTCGCCTACCTCTGAATGAAAGGAATCGTGTCAGCAAGCAAGCAGATCAAGAGAGAATGGAAAGTGAAACCAAGTAAAGGAGGGGGACCCACAAGAAGCCATCTACCATTGGTAGCGAGACACATTGCTCAATTGCTTCAATGATGAGCAGCTTCCGTTGCTTGCGGTAAAACTCAGCAAAGTGCCGACGATCGGCATCAGACATAGCCTTTTTTGAGTTTTTGCGGGCTTTTATCGCCAGCTGAGCTTCTGACTCTTTTAGAAGCTCTTCATGAGAGCGCGGTGCCGGAGGAGGTTGTGGGTTAACCTGCAGAGCCTTCCTTTTTCTTGACTTACGCTGGTTGATGTATGCAAGCGGAGGAGGGTTGGAAGATGTAGGTACAGCCGGTTGGGTTGAGGGAGTGGTTCGCTGTTGACCTTGGGTTAAGTATAAGGAAGCAGTAGAAGAAGGAAGGGGGGTTTGTTGTCGAGATGGCAAGGGTCGAGAATTGGATGATAGGTCAGGGAGTGAGATCTGTTGATGGTGATGTGATTGATTCATCTGTTAATTGTGATGCAATTGATTCGTCTGTTGATTGTGATGCAAGTGATTCTGGTTCAGCAAGTTATTGGAAAAATGTGACAAATGGAGTGACTGATGGGGATGGTTGGCATGGGTAGGAGGATGTTGATGAGCAGCATGATTATAATTGGCAACTTGGTTAGTAGAGATAGAGGACTGATCCAAATTTGAGTGATGATTGTGGAGATGAAGTTGATTATGATAAGTGGATGACGGGTTCTGAGAGGCTTGATTGTGATGATAGTTGGGTAATGGGGTGTGAGAGGCGTGAGCATGGTGTTGGTTGCCATAAAGGGAAGTACCGTAATTTTGGTTTGGCGGAATGGAAGAGTTGGAGATTGAAGTTGAGGGTATGAACAAGCGACTTTGGGGAGACAGATGCGGCGGAACATACATGATGATC
The DNA here is from genome assembly GCA_002873125.1 of Puccinia coronata f. sp. avenae. Classification (NCBI taxonomy): domain Eukaryota; kingdom Fungi; phylum Basidiomycota; class Pucciniomycetes; order Pucciniales; family Pucciniaceae; genus Puccinia; species Puccinia coronata. Next base: position 107,266 of record PGCI01000135.1, on the reverse strand, counting down.
TTGAGTTGCATACTTTTCAAGATTGATGATTCGTGTAGGTAGGCTCAAGCTTGGGTGAAATGTTGAAGCAACAATTGTTGTTTGACGAGGGAAAGAAGGAACCGCATAAAAGCAGGGCAAACAGGTCAGAAGGGATGGACAATGGGCAGGGTGGTGTGACGAGCAGGGCTCATGGAAAGAACATGGGTGCTGCGGGGATGCACAGCAGCCGGACTTGCGAACTGGGAGTTGTAATAGTTTTTTACATGTTCAGGGGGCCGCGGGGAAGTGCAGAGAAACGAGATGAAACGAGGGGTGCTTGATTGCTATCTGCTAGTCTTGACAGCGTGTGTACAGGCACTATGTAATAGCGTGTATGGTACCGACAGTGGTGAGCCAAAACAATCTGACTGGTGAGTTTGTATTCTGTATGCCTGTATTTCTTCGCCTGTCTCGCTTCGCTCCTCACTGCTCCGTCATCCAATCTGATACAATGTCTCCAAAGAGATTCCCAGATACTCTGAAGCTCAAGCAAGTACGTATGCAACCTTGCATGTTTGTAAATCCAAATTCAGCTGTATCAATCTGACAATGCCTGTATTTCTTTGCGTGTCTTGCTTCGCTCCTCACTTCTCCGTCATCCAATCTGATACAATGTCTCCAAAGAGATTCCCAGATACTCCAAAGCTCAAGCAAGTACGTATGCAACCTCGCATGGTTGTAAATACAAATTTAGCTGTATCAATCTGACATGGTGCTCTCATGTAGCTACCAAAAGGCAGCACCAAGGCAATCACCTACACCACGGATGCAAAATCTGACAGGCGGTTCTGTCGATTCATTGACAGGGCCAAATTGCTGTCGAATGGCCGTGCGAATCGGGTAAAATCCTGGGAAATCAATCGACGGTCAACTTGACCGACTGAATGCCACGGCAATCTGCCGTCAACCTTTTGACAATAGATTGACGCCGTGGACGTTGTCGATCTATCGTCATGGTTGCCTCGCCGTCAGATAGTCGCAGCCTCAACAGTCCGACGTATCAAAATCCGATTGATAATCTTTGATTGATGTCATGTGGAATAGGTGTCTCTGGCCCAATGGTCAAGGGAATACGGCAGCAATTGCCCGTCATCTGAGCTTGGGTTCAAGCCTCACTTTTGACACTTCTTCCTGTGTGTTGACAGATGTCAACCCGTGGGCCCTGAGAACCCTTTGGTATTTTGACGTTGGCATGCCAGTTAATCATCGTCGAATTCTTGTCAAGCCTTGACGGTAGATTGACAATATGCCTGGGGACCTCGTTTTGCCGTTGCGCAGTGGCTGACGTGGAACCCGTCAATTTGACAAAGGACACCGCGGAATTATGTCGTCGACATGCACCCGCGGTGTACGTCACCAAGCTGGGCAGCCAGCATGCCCCCCCTGTGAACATGAAGGGTGGGAGACACTGCTGGATGAAGGGCCACCATTGCTTGCCCCTCGTGTGACTTCAAGGCCAACCACCAGCTTCGGACAGCCCTTGTTTCAAGGAGACGACCCACCCAGTGGAGGAGGGAATCAAAGGCACCTTGCCGGAACAAATGTACACTTGCGGCAAGGTCATAATGACCTCTGGCAACAACCCCACTGTACATAGTTGCAGCTGCATACAGATATTCTGAAAATACTCACCAGCGCCCTATCCAGCCCAGCAAAGTGACAACCCACCCGTGAGTGGGTTAGGGAATCAAGGGCACACCGCCGGAACAAACATTGCCTTGCCCCAAGGTCATTATGATGCCTGGCCACAAACCCGCTGCATGTTGTTTCTGCCCAATATCAATATTGTGAACCTACTCACCGACCCCCTATCCAGCCCAGCCAACTCAGACTCAATCAGCTGAGCCAACGGTTGGCCTGATCCGGAATCAGACCTCTTGCGTGTCTCACCCAGCACCATACACCTACGAACCACGTGAGGAACGGCCCAGGGAAGACCTTACCCCTGTTGTGGACCACACACAAGCGATCAGCCCAGTGTCAGCTGGGGCCACGTCCTCCCTTGCCACGACCCAGTCCTTCATTAGCTCAGGGCCTACCTGGGCTTCGCCTCGCAAAGAGACTATTGCCTGTATACGTGAAAATCTTTGCGCACATCAGAAGAACGGCCCACATGACGAAAACCACAAAGAGTATTTTTTCAAGCTTGCCGAGCCATTATTTAAAGTAAGCCAAACTGTGAGATTCAAACTGAATCTCACAACTCGCGCTGACGTTGTTTGGGACACAGCTCCCAGAGCCAGAGAGGTGGCCCGTGGCAGTGTTTGCCATCCTTGCTGCAAACACTCAACGTGCAGCTCCAACTCAATCAACAGACACAACCAAAACGGAATATGCAAAGCCAACCCCTCTCCCTTCATTGAAAAGCTTTATTCAAACGAACCTCCACCAAATCTTGCTAGGAAGCGACCTCAACTGTTACAGCCGCCAAGCTAGCCGCAAGAATCATGCCTTTGAAACCCCGTTTTTGCTGATGAAGGTCGGCTTGTATTGTCATAGTTTAATCCCACTCAATGTCCACTAACAGCTTGCATTGTAGGCCCTGCTTGCCAAGCAGAGTGATGCATTCCTGAAGCAGCTGCCACCCAACTATCGAGACAATCTTCAGTGGAATTCTCAGTTCAAAAGCCTCATGACTGAGCAGCTAAAAGCCAATAAACACAAGCTGTCTACCTTTATTCGATCCAATCTCCCATCGGTCGGCTCCCCTCTCAAACCCTTTCCCAAGCTGAGCGAGCTGGTTGCTGATACATACAGCGGGATGCCATCCTGCTTCAAGGATTTACCTAGCCCTCAGATCAACAAAGAGGTAACAAAGGTTGATAAGGCAAGATTAGCCTACTTCAGGCTCATGATCAACCTCAACCGACACCGGCGCCATGTTGATGGTGACCCAAAAACATCTACTTTCTGGCATCAGATTGATGATGATCTCCAAGCCCGAGCAGGTAAAGGTAAGATGTACAAGTTTGCCTTTGCGCAGCTCGTTCTCAGGAAAGATCGCGCCCTCTGGAACGGAAGAAAAACGATAAATGAAGTCGCTGTTGCAGATTTTGCACTTCCCACCAAGAACGAGATTGATGCAGAACTCGAGCAATTGAATGGTCAACCAGTCCCAGAAGACAAAGAGGAGGCTGAAATCGAATAGGGATCGACCTGTTTTCCTCCCACCACATTTGGATTGTTCTCACTCTCTGGTCTTGCTTGTTGACTCACCCCGCTCGCTTTTGCTTTAACATGCTCCTCTTTATTTATCTATCCGATTTTCTCTTCTCCTTGACTTACTCCTCTTGCTTTGCGCATGAGATGATTGCTTTCATATTGTCTCTCTCTCTCTCTCAAAGTTGTTTTTGATTACACACAAACAGAATGATGAATATATGCTTAAATTTACCTTAGCAATGAAAGCGGTACCTGCAACCAAGATGAATAAAACATACACTTTGCGATCTACAGTGATTTTGGCCGGCGCCGCATGTGGAGTGGATGTTTTGAAAACAGAACGTTTGTAATTAAAACATTTTTTTTTCTTGCTTGGTTCCCGTCGGGGTGCGGGATGGGAAGGGACTTGGGGAACGTTCCACCAAGCGCTGCCTGAACGTTCTTGAAAAAAACATTCACATCTGGTTCTGCTCACAGGATTTGTTCCGTGGCGCATCGGTGTTGGAGAAAGGTTATGCAAACCTTTCAAAAGTGGTTTCCGCAGGGGCGTCAATCCGACGTGCCCTGCGGATTCAATAGAAAACATTTGGTGTTGGTTTCAAATGCCGATCGCAAACGTTCATTTGCTGCCATGGTGTAGCGCTGCTACATCCTGCTGCAGCAGTAGCAGCACTAAGTTTAATCTTTACTGCGTGGGTGGCTGGAAGATGCAGCCAAGCTGGAGCTGCGGAACATCAAATGGAGTGATACCACAATTCAGCCTAGGCTCAAGATGCTTCACCATTGCTCTTTGTCACATTTTTAACAACAGATTCAGCCTCAGTGTCACCCCCCCCCCCTAGTTGGCCTCACGTTCAACTTGCCTGATCAACATGGCGCAAGATGAAGATACAGAAGTAACAGATGATACTGATACCCCCTGCACCCCTCCCAACACATCCGATGTGTTGAGCAATCTCCCCCAATCCACCTGCCGGGAATCCAGCCGCATTCGTACCCCAATCACTTGTCCTGGCTTCATACCAACTCAAACTCAATCTCATCAAGCTGCGGCTTCAAAATATTACGCATCCACCAGTGCCAAAGGAAATCAACAAAAAACTACGTCCATTAATTCCTCAAATGGATCAAGCTCGAGCAATAACGAGGTGACTAAGGAAACTGCATCTGCACAAGTGAAGCAAGTTAGACGCCGCACTGGCGATGTGATTGACATTGACACAACCCAGGATTCAGATGAGGAAAATTGCCAGGCTCCTGCTGGTAAAAGAAAAGATCTAGAAAAAGATAAGGATAGATTTGATCACAGTCAGCTGTATTTTTATCCTCCGGGTCTTGGCCCCAATCAGGTACCTTTTTCTTATTTCTGTTTTTCACCCAAGAATACAATACTGACAATGAAAAACCGCAGGATTCCTTGTCTACTTCGTGGGCCTGCCAATGGTGCAAAAAGGAGTATGTTGCTTTGGGTGGCTCATATTACAATCTGAAAGCCCATCGGGACGGTGCAATGGTTAAGGGATTGGTTCGTTCAGCGTGCCAAGGTCGGTTGAAAGCAATTGAAGCTGGAGGCAACTTTCCCCCCTCTGTTTCCGATCTTGTTTCCCAAAAGGCAACATCTCAGCCAGCCGGTGTGGGAACTCTGATTGCATTTTCAACCAAAGGGAAATTTGATAACAATACTTTGAACAATCTCATTGTCACCTGGATCATCCAACAGTCGTTGCCTTGGCTCAGAATCAAGGACTTCCACCTATATGTTGCATTTGACCATGCAGTCCACAATTCTCAGCTACACTCTTGGATCTGGGCGGCCTCTCAAGCTTGTCAACTTTATCTTGAGCTGCGTACCCAAGTAATAAAAGATATCATGGTGTGTTTCAATTTCAGTTTGATTGCATTTCTTCTATCAATGTATTTCTTTAAAAAACAACTAACCAGATTGTGATTCACTTGACAGGAGTCTAAATCAAAGATATTGCTTGTCTCAGACGTCTGGACCACGAAGGGTAGCCATAAGGCATTTATTGGAATCAGCGCCTGCTACATAAATCATGAATGGAAGTATGTGTGCCAACACCTTTCCATGAAATATGTAGCATGGCACCACAACGGAAAGTATCTTGCGACTCCTTTTGCTAATGTACTATTCAAACATGGTCTTCACCAAAAGATAAGCATCAATTCTCTCATCCATCTCGTATTTTCCTTCTATAAGTGTTTTTTGGCTTATTTTCTTTTTGACTTCTCACGTCCTTGCTCATACTACTGATTCAGGAAGTAATAACTTCACCATGGCGAAAGGTGTAGCGGCAATTTTGCGCAAGTTTGATGCCACCCGCTGGGATGTTCAGAACAATCACCACAGATGTGTTTGTCATGTCATCGCGCTTATTTTTGGAGCCGGATTGAAAGCTTTGAAGCTACCAACCAAAATGGTTCGCGCCAAAAAAGAAGACCATCCTTTCCCGCTTCTGGAAACTATTATCAAGGAGGACGAGCCTGAGGAGACAACCAATCAGGAAATAGTGGAAGTTGGTAAAACAGTGGATCTGTCTGATGACGAGGTGGATCCTGAAGATGCTGAGGAAGGTTTGGCTCAGCCTGGATGGGAGTGGGACAATGAGGATGACAAAAGCAATCAGTGTGATGAGAAGGGTATTGGATACACTTTGAAAAAAGTGAGTTAGATTTCTTCACCTTGCTTTTTGATCCACTTGAGAATGATAATCTGATTATAAACACCTTACCCAACTCAGATAGATTACATTTGTTGCCAAATTGCTTTGTCTCCCCAAAAGAGGTCTGAATGGAAACTCTGCGCTTCCAAGCTTGAGTTCAAAGGACGAGGGCTCATTGCCGGGTACAGAATCCGATGCAATATTGATTACGACAGTAGAGAGCGAGCATACGAGGGGAGAAGGGTAATAACAAAACTGCTTGAGAAGGAGGATGACAAGTACGCCGGAAAATCAGCAGCTGATCACTTCTTGAAGTCATATGCGTTGGGTGCAAAGGAATGGGAGGACGTAAATAACCTCAATAACGTCTTGAAGGTCATCTTTTGTCTTATTCATCTTTCGATTCCCAAATATTATGGAAAGACTGACTGAAATCTGATCTAATCATCTAACAGGAATTCCTAGATATGACAAAACAAATGAAGGGGGATTACCCCAAACTATCAATGGTCCTCTACAAGTATATCTGGTTACAAGATTCTCTTTCAAAACAGAAACAAGCTGCCATGTCAACATCACTAGAGGCAATGTTTGATCCAATGCTTGAGATCACAAACAAATACACAACCCTTGCTCTCAACTGTGATACCGTCATACTTGCTACGTTCCTTCATCCTGCGTGGCGCATGATGCTTTTCAATGATTGTTACAAATCCCACACCACCCACATCACCAAACTCATGTAAAAACCTTTTCAAATCGAGAAAACCACCTGAAATCACTTAACCCTGAAACACCTCCAAAAGAAACCCCCTCCGAAGGAAATGGAAGTCCACCCAATGTGGAATCTGACAGTGACGGGGATCAGTTCAACTACTATCGTCCAAATTTGCAAGAAATCCGTGTCAACACTGAAATCAAGCGCTACAATAATGGTGATTTTCCAATGGACAAGAAGGGTGATGTGCTTGGTTGGTGGAAGGTGAGTTGCAATGCCATGTTGAATTTTCTCGTTCCTTAACCAATATTCAAACTATTTTCTATTATCATTTGAAAAAACAGGTTCATTGCAAGGATTTCCCTGTTTTGGGATTGTTGGCGCGTGATTATCTGGCCTGTCCAGCGAGCTCAGCCAGTGTTGAGAGGACTTTCTCAGCAGCTGCACAAGTATGTGCAACTGGTAGGTCAGGATTGGCTGTACGCACAATTGATCGTTGCATAAGTAGCCAAATGTGGCTTTGCAATGGAGTCAGGATGGGCGGAACTTTCAAGGATTGCCAGGACGTTATTGATGCGGCTCGGAAAAACCCAAAGTTCAAGAAATATCAAAAAAAAAAAAAAATTAGGGTCACACCAATACCCAATCTCTTCTTGACATGTCTCTCTCCCTATATAGATATTCCCGTCTCTGCTCTTCTCTTCTCTAACTGCCTGCTTTCTGTTTCCATCACCCTCACCCTTTTTCATCGGTTTTTTTTGCTCCCGTTGTACTAGTTGGATCAGTTTGTTTGAACCGCTGTTTTCAGCGGTTTCCTGATTCTCCTGTCCTCAGATCAGCGGTTACTGAACGCTGCGCTGACGCTATTTTCAGCGGTTTGCCACTGCGCTGCCGCTGAAATCAGCGCCTCGCCGCTGATTAGCCGCTGATTTAGTGGGCTGAAATTCAACAGTTTTTTCCGGTGAAATGAAAAAGCGCTTAGCGCAGCGACCTGTATGCTGATTTCCAGCGCAGCGCAGTGGTCCCAAAAACCGCTGCGCTGACCGCTTCGCTGCGCTGATGGCAGCGCAGTGGTTTCACCATTGTCTTGGGACGGAGCGGGAGGGGGCCCTGTCCGTGGACATCAAGTAGGAGCACCTCTCCCGCTCAATGGACAATTTATACTGGCCATCAAGCAGGAGAAGTCCTCGCGCTTGATGGCCATCAAGCGGGAGCACCTCTCCCGCTCAATGGCCAGTATATACTGGCCATCAAGCAGGAGAAGTCCTTGCGCTTGATGGCCATCAAGCGGGAGCACCTCTCCCGCTCAATGGCCAGTATATACTGGCCATCAAGTAGGAGAAGTCCTCGCGCTTGATGGCGATCAAGCGGGAGAGGTCCTCCTGCTTGATGGCGATCAAGCGGGAGAGGTCCTCCTGCTTGATGGCCATCAAGCGGGAGAGGTCCTCCTGCTTGATGGCCATCAAGCGGGAGAGGTCCTCCTGCTTGATGGCCATCAAGCGGGAGAGGTCCTCCCGCTTGATGACCAGTACATACTGGCCATCAAGCAGGAGAGGTCCTCCCGCCGGAGGCTCACGTGCCTCTTGTAGGAGCGTATGGATATGGGTTGGTATGGATAAGTGTAGTTTGCAATGGGTGTGGCCGGAGGAGACCAATGTAGTCTCCTCTGGCTGGCTGAGCCGCAGCCGAGAAGACTATGTGACCTAGGACATCCTAGGTCACAACACCTCTCCAATTGTAGAGGCTTACGTGAGCCGGCAGGCAGCCTCTCCGCTCAATGGCCAGTACATACTGGCCGTTGAGCGCCGGCCGCGCACGCCTGTCCGGCGGTGCAGCACGTCGGACAGGCGTCCGCACGCCATTTAAAGGCGTGCGGAGCCTGTTCGGTGTGCACACACAGGCGTGCGGGGGTTCCACGCCCGTACGGGAAGGTGTGCAGCCCCCGCACGCCTTTTTATTGCCTTTGAGGGGGGCGTGCGGCTTATGAGGGTGGGTACCGCCGGTACACCGCCAGTGTACCCACCAACACCCGCGCGGCGGTGCCGGAGGGCTGGGTGCCTTGTTTGGGGTGAAATTGGGACAGGTACCCGGGTCCCGATTGCCATCTTTACTTCTGACTCATCCACTCTGTGTAATTGCATGTGTGGATGACTTTCCTCCTTTCATCCTTCTTCTTTGTTATCTTTGCTGTTGGCCCAAGCTTATCACAGGCTCTCAAACAGAGGGGTCCGGGGAACCCAGACGCGTCCCCGCGGGACGCTTTCCGTAGGAGAGGCTTACCCATTACAGTTGCGGACGTCATAAACCGGGAGTGCCTCCCCGCAAAATCAGTTTGGGGACGCGGGGGCTAACCCCGTGGACCAAGGTGGGTATATCTTTAATTTTATTACATTTTTGGAGTTGTAGGGTTGCGTAGAGTCTGGAAATAAAGGGGCTAATTAGGATTTGGCTCAGTAGGGTTTTTTTAGGGGGCCGGCTTTTGGACATGGCTCTCAAAATCCATACTTAAACCTGTTGGAATAAACCAGAGTGACGCTTCCTCTAGTCGAGTAAATCCCACGTCAAGCAAACCCGCGCTCCTGGACGTCCAAGCTCTCCGCTAAATTTCCCACTCTCTTGATTCTCCTCCCTCGATTCATTTCTCTTCTCTTCTCGCTCAGACTCGCCTTCTCTTCTCGCTCAGACTCGCCTTCTCTTCTTGCTCAGACTTCCCTTCCACAATCAACTCAACTTCGCGCATCCTCGCGATTAACTCCAACAACCGATCAAGCATCCCTCCTGTCAAAACTCCTCCTGAACCACTGTCTCGCCTATTTAAGACGGCTCTATTGCTCAAGGACAACTTCCTCCTTGGGGAACTTTTCTGCACTCATCTCTGCTCAATCATCTGTCACTCCACCCTCAAGATACTATCTTGAAAGGTCTGACTCTAGTTCCTCCACTCGCGCGTCTCTCCTGCATTGCTTGCTTGCGCTCCTCATTCAACTAGTCCGAATTCTAACCTACCCAGTCCTCAAGACATCACACACCTCTCACTCGATCTCATCAAAAAACCCATAGTTATGGGTTTATACTTTGGATTTTCATGGGTTCAGAGACTCTAATGAGTCAAGCATATCACACTTTATTGCATATTTTGGCTTTAATTGAGCCACAAGGGTCACTCTTAGGGCCATTCCTAAGGGTTTTTGCCCATATTTTCCCTCACTTTTTTTTCTTTTTTGGAGCTCAACATTTTGGACACCGGTCAAATCCAGTGCGGGTCTATGGGGTCCTCAACTGTAGGTCCTTCCTGCTTGTGGGAGCAGGAAAGATTTTCATCAATTTTTTTGCCAAAGAAAACCAATTGCCTTTTTTGGGACAATGAGACCCCCCCCCCCCCCAAAAGAAAAATCCACAGAGACAAAAAATATCTCCATCATCTTGCAATCTTACAAACATAAAGCCGTGCTTATCATGATGATAAACCAAGGACTCATTGCTCTGGGTGGCTCCAAAGTTGGAGACCCAGCTTGAGTCAATCCACAAAATCTTGAAGCATGGAATATACTTTGGAATATCCAGCTTTGGTGATCCACAGCATTTGATGTGATGCAGGAGATGAGCGCAAGGAATCATGGCTGATTCGAGGACCCCAGTAAGCCCCATAGTAGCTGGCAGGTCTTGAAAAAAGGTATGCAAAATTGGTAAAAAGTCCCAAATCAAACTGTTGAAATAGGTATGAATTGGTAATTTATGCCAAAAAGTGACTCTTTTGAAATGGGAAGATTTTTATAGGGTATGAAAAATGGGTTGATACAGAAAAAACCCCATAATTTTTTGTGGAACTGGAAAATATCCAGGTTTCTACCCCTTTTTCCAGGGATTCTAGTCCAAGCATATGTACTCACCAGAAGGGGATTTTTTTGGTCAACAGCAACTATTTTTTTTTTTTTGGGGGGGGGGGGCTGGGTATGAGTTTAGCCAAAAATCAAGAGTTCTCAACACCCGCCTCTAGGGGACCTTGTCGGGGTCCTCTGATTCATCATACCTTGTAGATCATGGGATCTACATATTACATGCAATCACATATCTATGTGGATTCATGGCAGATTGTTCCTGAATGGAATTGAGAAATGAAAGATTTCCCAAATTTATATTTACATAAAAAAGAATGGTTCATCTGGAGGAGATAAATACTTGTACCCAATGGAAGAGCAGATCAAGTGTATTCAGAAACCACTTGGGCAGTTTTTTGGGCGGAGCTATTAAAAATGTAAAGAAGGTCCCTGCAAAAGCGCCAAAATGCTGTCTTATAAACTGCCCAGTCCCTCCCTGCGGTTCGCCGCCTGTGTTAAGTTTGCTGTTATGTAAGTAAGTATGTAGCTCGGGTTCGTTGATGATGATGAAGTTGAGTGTGTTCTTCTACTCGGATGAGGTTCTGATCCCATTCACCGGAGATGATCTGGTGACAAGTTCTGGAAGTGTGCTGAGTATTTTGTGTACCCCTTCCGGTTGTATAATGTCTGTTCATGAGCCCAGTTATACAAATCTCCTTCCAGTTTCTGTCTGCTATTTTTGTCTAGTCCTTCCGAATCCGATGGGAATGCTCTACTAACCCAGAGCCAGCTGCGGCCATCGGATACATTCTTCCGAATTTCCTGGCTGGTCATGGTGGTCGCAGCACAAACAATACATTTATTTATTTGATTGGCAAGCACACTGTGACTGGACTGGACTGTCGTCATCTCTTCTTTCTCTCTTGAAGTGCTAAAATAACTAACTGACTGACTGACTGGTTGTCCATCTGGTTGCAGATTCACCCTACCAGTATCAGTACCTCCGTTGCTGATGAGACTGCTTGACAATGGATTCTATCTCCTCGACCTGACCCTCTGCCGCTTACTCCTATATCCGAATATTAACTATTTAACTTATCTGTTTCTCAGGAGCACACCCCCCTTAATGCAACTCCAAGCGAACCAACCATCGATCCTCCCCCTGTTTCAATCCATATTTCCCTCGATCAGACTCAAACCATCCAACAGAAGACCAAGACTCATCAACTCATATATCTACCAGAACAAGAGACTAGCCCATCCTCAACTCCCTTCTCATCTCATCACTCAGCAACATGTCTGCGCCTCTCCTTCCACTCAATGGACTCACAGTTTGCTACATGGCTCTTCCCACCGTCGTTGGCACTTTCTTTAGGCACATACTCCCCTCACAAGACTCCGATCCGTCAAACCGTTCCGAATTGAAAGCCGATGAAGCACTTGCTGTAGCCCGAACAGTGGCTCAGAAATTCACCCATTACCCGGTCGAGGACGTGCAGGTTAGCAAAAAAAAAAAAAAAAAAAAAAAAAAAAAAAAAAAAAAAAAACACGTTAATGAGCACAGCTCTCATCTCCATCATCTCACACTAACCTTTCAATTCTCTCTTCTCCTTGAACCACAGCGTTTGGCAAACACCTTCCAACCTGCACCTCCGAGTGTACGAGTAATCCGCGTCTCAATCTCTGCTTCAACGTGTTCATCTGCCGCCGAGTATCTCATAGCGGCCTTTGGCCCTGATGAGTTGAGAAATCTGATCGGGGGGAAGCAGTGGTGGCAACTTCGCGGGAACAAAGATGGATCAGTTGAGGGCGAATGGATTGCCATGAAGCGTGACCTACCACGCTCACCCTCCTCACATTCCATGTCGCCATCCCCCTCGAAACGCTCTCCTTCCTCGTCAGGCCTCGAGCGCGGAACTTCTCATTCCAGGTCCCTCGATGTCTCCGGCACAAGCAGACGCAGATCCATCTTTGGCTCCCTCCGCCGTCGCCAGGACTCGCCTCCACATCCATCCCTTGATACAGATCCCACTCCTCCTGCTGATTCAGCTCCAGAACCCACCCGCACCGACGAAGAAAACCTGCCCCATCTAGCCCCCTCACTCGACCCTGGAGCCCATCAAAGCCACTTCCCCGAGCCAAACTCATCCTCGTGTGAAGATGAAGTTCCTAGTGATCACTATGAGGATGATCTGGATAAGATGCCCTGCATGCTCTACATTCATGGAGGAGGTCAGCTTTGTTTTCACGTTGATGTTTCCTTTCTCTTTCAAGTTAGGATTGACGCGATTTTCTCTTGCCACCCGGGGGTTGCTGACTTGGAAAAATGTTTCAATTTTTGATATCTAGCTTATTACTTTGGTAGCGTCAATACTCATCGGTGAGTTTCCGTCCCTGTGCACCACCAGCCCCTCAACCTGGATCTCATGTGCATTATCCGCCATAAAATCATCCCTTCACTTAGATACACCATTTGGAGATACGCTCGAAAGATGGGTGGTCGCGCGTTTGCAGTGAATTACCGGCTTGCTCCCCAGTACCCATTCCCGTGTGCATTGGCGGACTGTCTGGCGGCGTACCTGTACCTGATCCGACCACCGGAGAATGCCAAGTTACGCATCACACGGCCTAAGTCTTACCATCATACCCAATTCAATATTATCACTCATACCTTTTCTCTGCTTGTCTATCACCCCATCAGACACAGGATGATCGACCCTTCCAAAATTGTCATTGCGGGTGACTCGGCCGGCGGAGGCCTCAGTCTGGCGCTGCTCACTTTGATCCGCGATGTCGGCTTGCCCATGCCTGCCGGCGCTGTCCTGATCTCTCCCTGGGTCGACCTGACTCACTCGTTCCCTTCCATCATGACCAATTCTGACAAAGATATCATTCGTGAGTGTTTGGCCATACGCGGCCTTCAATGATGGAATTTAATCCTGATGGCTCTTTTTGATGTATTATTATAGCCCCTTACGGATTCATGCATCAACCGAGTGTTCTTTGGCCACCTCCAGCGCTCAAGACTGGTGCCGAAACTGCCTCACCTGCCCAATCTGTCCCTGCACCTTCTCAAGCGCTACCCTCGACGTCCACTCAGAATCTTAACCCATTCAAACTGAAGCTGTCATCGGAGCTCAAGATCCGAACTGACCAGTCTGACAATTCCACCAACATCATCGAGCTCCAGGATGGAGAGCTAGTCAAGATGGACCAGCAAATTCAACTGTGAGCCTTTTGTTTCACCCACTCATCAATTGTCTCACCCCTAGTCCTGACTGTTGTTTGGCCCTTCACCGCTCTCCAACTGCGTCGGTAGTTACGCCACCAATGATCAATTGGCGCATCCTTACTGCTCACCTCTTTTCTCTCCAAGCTTAGGAGGGTTACCACCGCTGCTGATCGTAAATCAACGTTTCCTTCTCGTCAATGTAGCCTTGACTCTGCCCACTCATCCAACTTGTCCTCTTTTTCCCCCGGTATTATGTAGCTTGCTGGCGACAACGAAGTTCTCCGCGACGAGATCATCTACGTATGTCCCCTATTTTTCTGTGACCCCTCTTTTACCTGGAATTTTCCCAGGAAAGCTTTGAACTGAAGTTGGAATTATCGGTAGCTTGCTCATCGTGCGGCACATCCAGATCGGTATCCCCTCAGAGAAGATTTGTTGAATGCGCATCCCGAGAGGAAAGCCAAGGGGGCGGATTACGCTCCAACGAAGGTTCACCTTCAAGTCTATGGTGAGTGGTTTTGTTTGCCAAGATGGTCGGTTCAGGCTGCTGACTTGTGTACACCATGTTGTTCTCCGTATCCAGATGACATGTTCCATGGTAAGGTGGCCCATGCGAAGAAGAGAAGACGATTACACGAAACCATCCGCTGACAACGTTGTTGACCTGTATAGTGTTGCCCATGTTCTCCTTCCTTCGGCCGGCGAAATATTGTTATAGATCGATCGGCTCTTTCTGTAAATTCGTCACTGGTTTGGAACAAGAAAGTGGCCCAGATCCTGCAAGCCAATCTCGATTGCCGAGTCAGGTAAGTACCCCCCTCCACACGGTCATACATTGTGCTTTCCTCATGCTGAACCGGACACTCGAATGTTGGCTACACAGGACGAAAGAAGGAGTGCACCATCAGAAGCTGATACGTCGGGCGCGCCCAGCTCGCCAGCCAATCCTCCGGCGGCGACCGGGTCAACAGATACCTCCCAGGTAGTGACTATACCATCCACTCAGGCGATTTTTACGTCAGAGATCACATCGCCGCCTGCTCCGCTTGTCACGCCGCCATCATCCCCGCTGCCAGGAAGGCGATCTGCGGAGCCGAAGAGTGGCAGAAGGCTCTCTCGGCTCACAACAGACGCCATCACGCGGCGGGCAGCCCTTTCAGAGAGTACCCTGGCCGAACTGGAGCATACTATTTACCATGCCTCGCTTCCCTCCCGTCGCCCCCCCTTTGCGCAAAACATGATCCGCGAACGCGTCGCCGTGGACGGCAGGATTCGCCCGCTCGAAGACGAGGCGGATATCGCTATCTTGAAACTCGCCCCCGACGACCTCGGCATCATCAAGGATGGACCCCTCAGACGATGGGCCGAAGGCAGAAAGCTCTGGGATCACAAGTCAGTTTTTTTTTTTTTTTTTTTTTTCGCCGTTCTCAAGCGTGTACCGGGTTTTCCCTCCTCCCCGGCCCAAATGCCAACCTAGCCGATTTCTTTTCCCCTTCCCTTGAACACACGTCAGGTTTATTCGAAGATACAAGAAAATCCAGGCGCAAAGGGAACATCATATCAAGCGGTCCAACCAGTTGAGTGACATATACAAGGCTTCTCTGTATCAAGAAAAGCGGCTTGCTTACCATATGGTATAATAACCTTGTGGATGAGCAGACGGGTGAAAGAGAGCATAAAGAAGCAAACAGAGCCGCAGATGACGCAGAAGAAGAGCCGGAAGAAGAAGCTTGGGCGGCGGACGTGTTTAGGGGCGGGGGCGAAGGAGAAGAAGGCTGACGGCAGTCCGGCCGACGCGCCGCCACGCGCCTCGACAGCCGTCGACTCTGCGGGGGCTGCGCGTGACCCCTCGGAAGGCGGCCCTGCTGCTGCTGTCGCCTCCCCGGTCACGCCATTGGGATGGACCCTGTCCACCGACGAAAACCCGCCCCCCAGCTCGATCGCCGCTAGGATAGACACATCTGAAGCGCTCAAGGTACCGCTTTTTTATATCCTCCTTGATTCCCCCCAAACATTGGCCTTTCCTTCTGACTAGTCTGTTTCCCGCATGTCAAACTTGATTCGGTCCCTCGCTCGCATTTAGCTAGCCAAAGTGCTCGAACACCAGCACCAATCTAAACACCATTTGAGGCGGTGAGAGAGACCCGCCCCACCGATCTTTGCGTTCCTATCTTATTTGGGACTTCATGGTGCGACGTGATGTTTTTTTTTTTTTACTTACATTTTGCGGAGCTATCGTTCGTCGCCCACAGCAAGGTTTCATCATCTCCCACTCTGGTTGTGTGTCTTTCTCTTCTCTCTCATGTCCAATGTCCTTCCTGCTCGTCCTTTCGTTTTTCTCAACACGGGGGCCCTCCTTCCTCCCTTGTTTTAACTTGTCCTGGTGTTCATAATACTTGTACCTATATTCCTTCTCAGCCCCTTCCCTCCCTCAGCTTAGGCTCCTTCATTCCTACATCCGCCTTGTCCTTCCTATCATTCATGGCTCCATCACCCGCGATCTTTGTTCTTTTCGACTTGTCCTCTTTTTTCCATACATATGGATGCTGTACCCTTGCATCTTTTTCCTTCACATGTAGCACTCTTGTAACCTTCGGTATCATTGTTTTGATTAATTTATTTTGGCGAGGGGCGCAACAAACATAGGTTCAGCTGTTTGTTTGCTTGTTTATGATTCACATTCTTTGACTGTACTTGTGTTAATACCACAACTAGTATAAATATATATAATCATGTCAATTTCAAGATCAAGCCCAAGAGTCTGAATTCTATTTGGGCTTGGTTGACAAGAGAGGGAGCTACTCATTCGTCGTATACTTTCAATTCGTCATCATCATCATCATCACTGCTGCTTTCCTCATCATTTTGGTTGGTGTGAGCTTGGTAATCAGGATGACAGGTTTTAACAACTTGTCGGATGTGAGGCAACGATGGGTCTTGTGCCGGTATCTTCCTTGATTCGTCGTGCCCATCATGCGAAGCCAATTTCAGTCGTTTATTCTTCTCGATCGTCGAGGATGTATTTTGCTCTTGAAGATGATTCCGTGGAGATGACGATGATGGTGATGATGGTGATGGAGTGGGTGTAGTTCCATGTGCAGGAGTACCCGAGAGTTCTTTGTGAACGATACTCTTCTTCTTCCCGATCCCGTGCTCGATGATCCGTCTGCTGCTTGCCCCGTGCATCTCCTGCCGCTTGTCTTGGCCTTTCGCTTCCACCATGGTCCGTCTGAAATGTGATCCTATATTATCCTTTGTGTGGTATTTTACACACACACGTCGCCAACACACACCATAAATTTCACATCATACATACACACACACACACACACACACACACACACACACACACACATCCAACATGCTGGCTATGGTATGACATTATGCTACGTCTTCTCCCTTTTCGCTCGTTGCAAAGATATGATTGGGGTGTATGAATGAAGATGATGAAAAGAAAGTGGGACTGACTAGATCGGATTTGACCAGATTATCATGCGCGGACGCGTCCAAAAGAGTGCGATAAACTGATCAAAAGAGAGGAAACGAAAGAGAGAGAGAGAGAGAAAAAAAAAATCAATCAGGTGATCTAATCATCAAGAAAAAAAGGGGAAGTGCGGGAGAGAAAGAGAGAGGAGATAGATAGAACTACTCTTCACCGGCGATTAAATCGTTCATAGATTGCGCTAGCTTCCCCTTCATCACCAGTTTATCTTTCCGAGATAAGTGATACGGCTTATGGGAAGGTCAGAAGACGTCCCTGTTCGTGCTTGAGTGGATGTAGAAGACGAAGATGGATGCTGTTGGGGGTGGTGGTTTTGGTTGGTGAGTAATGCATCTTTCAGTTGGCGCGAGTACCTCTGCACTTGGTCTACCAATCCGGAGCTTCCGGCGTCGGTGCTCTGCGGGTAGTTGGTTAGCGTCGAAGGGATTCTTGTTGCTGGTGTTTCCTCCATCTGAGAGATAAATATTTATTTATGTTGTATTCAAGTTGCAGCTTGATCCTTTTTCCGGTTCGCGATTCATGATTTATGTATTTATGTACGCCCCCGCGCCGTGCCCCCCCCCCCCCCCGAGTCCGACACCCGGCCTCCCAAAATTTCTCCTTTCCATGACCCAAGCTCAGCATGATAATACGTGTGCATGCAGGTTCATGATCTCATCAAGGGAGAGACGCATCAAGGGGGGTAGCAGCAGACGTGGCAATAAGCTCAACTGAGCGCAAATAGCAAACAGTACAAAGGAAGAACAAAATCAAGATTAGATCAATGGATAGAATAAAGGGAAGAGAGGAAGAAAATTATTAGGAGTAGGATTTCTATTATTGAATTGAATGTGTAAGAGAAGAAAACTACAATTTCTTCAAGACAAGCAAAAAGAAAAGATAAGGAAGAAGCTATAAAAAAAAACAGATAATGGGGAAACATCTGACAGCATGATTGGGTTCTCATCTTGGTGTTTCTTGTCCAATGCAGTCACATGTGTCACAAAAGCAGAGTAGGAAAAGTAATAAAAAAAAAAAAAGTGAAGAATTTTTGATGTATATAAACAAGTCAAGAACTAATAAATCTACTAATAACATAACTAATGTAAATGAGGATGGTAGTGTTTATTTGGGTTTAGGTTGCTTGGTAAAAGCGCTTTTTAAGTTGTTTGAAATGCGTATCTTTCGGAGCCCATCAAAAAAAAAAAAAAAAGCAAGCAAGCAAGCAAAAAAAAAAAAAAAGAAGGGTAGGATGGGTTCAAAACAGGGGAGCTACCAAAGAGAGGATAGGATACAAGGAGGGAAAATAACATGGTATCAAACGAGTTTGACGGGGCCCTTGGAGCGCTTCATTTGTGATTTAACAGGAGGAAGGTTAGCGGCAGTAGAGGAGTCGGAGAAAGCGGGCCTTGAGACAGCGGTGGATGTGGTAGATCCTGTGGAAGACATGGCTGAGAGGGTAGGGCGAGGGGAGGAGATGAGAGTGGAAGGAGGACGGTAGCGCGAGGAGGAACAGTCCGAGCCAGCAGCTGCAGGGAACGTGAGGCGATGAGACGGGACCTGCGAAGCGGCGAGAGAGGATGCGGGCCGGAAGGAGGTGTAGGTGTTGGAGGTGACATCAGACAGGTTGGTCGTGTGACTGCACGAGGTGCCAGAGGTGAGGGTGGAAACCGAGGACGCTTGAGAGGAGCTCGATGGCAGCTGGCTGGCTATGGCTCGACCGTTCGGCGAACGCGCACGGCGGCCCGGCTGGCGGTTCCCCGCTGGCTTCCTAGACGGTTGACGTTCTTCCCGTTCTTGCTCATCTGCCATGGATGCCTTGCGAGCAGCAATTTGTAACCGCAATAATTCCGCCTACGTTACAATGCATCACTCAAATCTTGTCAGTGATACCGACACAAGCCATAGAGACTGGACACATCTCTTGACTCACCCAAGCTGGAAGAGGTTGGATTTTGCCGAGGAGCTGCTTGAGCACGTTTTTCCAACGCTTGAACTCCGTCTGATTATCGGCATGGAACAAGATCTCCGAGCCGTCTTTGAAAACCAGGCGGAAGGTGAAGGGCGGCAGGATCTCCCCTTGCTCATTGATCGCGCTATGTTTTGCTTTCGGCTGTTCATTCTCATCAATGTCCGCACTTCCACAGTCTTGCAGTGACACCACTTCAGTCAACCGGATCTCCGCCGATAGCTTCTTCATGATGTCGTTGTAGGCAAACAGGGACCCGCCAGTCGCCTTGAATGTCCTTCTTCTCCAGGTCTAGAAAGTTGACTCAGTCAGCACGGATGATATGTTCACTTGATGGAACCAGGAGGACAGCTTACGGGACAATCAGCACCCAACTGACTGAGAACACCTTCGTGCCACACTTCTTGCCACCATTCAGCGATTTTGAGACCTTTCAAGCATTCCGATCCCGAGTTGGGAATGGTTGCGTTGGGCAGCTTGGGGATAGGAGGCAGAGACAGACACTCCAGACTGACTTGTCCTACCGGCCCGGAGAATGTCCGTCTCATCTGCATCTCAGCCTTGATGGGATCCTCAATGGCCGACATACATGACACGACCACATGCTTCCATTGACCTAGAGATTCCTGGGCATATTGTTCAAAGTTGACTTTGGCCGTTGCAATGATATGATTTCGATCGAGAAGGCCGACCAGCGGATGCGGACGAGAGGCTAGTTGGCGAGCCAGTGCTGCCTTCTCGCGCTCCATCGCCTGGATCTGTTGTTGCTTTCCCTGAATGATTTGCTTGGAGCTCTTCTTGGATGGGCCCAGGAAACCGAATAACCGTTTTGGACTATGAGGGATTGGCGGTGGGGGTGCCTGAGAGATTGGACGAGGCGGTGAAAGAGGTTGGGGAGGAACGGGTGGCTTGAGGTGGGCGTTCATTGGCTCGTTCAAGGGCACGCAGAAGGAAAGAGTGAACTCGAGCTTTTTCGCTCGAATAAGTTCAAATTCGACACCAATTGTGACGTCAGGCTCCAGCTTGTAGAATGGAGTTCTAACATTGTGAAGACCGTTGTCAATCACGACTTGGAAATGAGCCGGGGGTTGTGATAACGGCAATCCGCGAAAAACAAGTTTCGACACTTAAAAAAAAAAAAAAGATAAAGCATAAGGGAATGACCACAAATTTTTCGATCTGGCTGCGAAAGAGGCGCGAATTGTTGGGACTCACGTTTGATGAAAACTCGGCCGATCTTATTCGCGTTATCGTTTTGAGCCCAGAACGTTTTCAATTGAGCTGCGTGCTGGTTGATATCGGACACCTTCCTGAGCTTACGCCAATTTCGGTTTGCCGCCACATCTCCAGCCACGCCGGCGGTCACCGTATGGTCAGAAGCAACCACAATCTCATCCGGCTCAGAGACTCGATATGACTTCTAAATGTGTAACGTGGTCAGAAGAGCTGAGATAAATGTGATAAATTTAGCAGGACGAGGAAAGAAAATAAAATTCAGGAACTGACGGCATTGTTGAGCTGGTTCAGCACTTGGTTGAGTGGCTCCTGTAGGTTTGTCTTGGCCATTGCTGGTTGAATGGTGTTGTGAAGCAATGCAGCGGTGATCTTTGAACTCTCCTTGTCTACAGCCATAGTATGCCGCATCACCGGATTTGACTGATTGGGAAACGACCAACACAAATCTCAGCTGAAGCAGAAAGAAAGGGGAAAAGTGACATCGAATGGGGAAAAGTGGCAAGGAAAACTCACTTTAACAGCTGCCTTGGCACCAGCACCAGTGCCAGTCTCATCCAAGTCAGCACCGCCAGTCGAGGCACTGCGTCTTCTTCGACCGGCGCCTTTGAGCATCACCACCTTGCTGGGAAGTGCCTCGGCAGGTTTCGGGCCATCTGGTCCCACGAGAGAGACGGAAGAATCACAAGACTTGGTCCCGTCCTCGAAGGCTTGAAAGCCGCGTGCGAGCTTATCCAGGCCGCTCGCTATCGTACTCAAGTTGCCTTGCTCAAGTTGGGTTTCCCGATTTCCGATTGAATCGTCATTATTGGGCAGCTGGACTTGTTGAGCCCTCATCGGGGGCCTCGCTTGGATCTCTTTTAGGGGACCTAGAGTAACTGTAGAGCGACTCGGTTCGTCTGAATCCATCGTGATGTCCTGAGATAAGTCGAGCTTTTCTTCTTCGCCATTGAGTCCAAGTTTGTGGATTGATGCGGAATGAGACGTGGCTTCACGAGACAATATGCTCAATGAGAGATCTCCTGACTCATCCCCCGATTTCATGGCGCGATCCCGATCCCGGATTCGGTCATGAATTTTCTTGCGAGTTATCCGAGGTCGAGTTCCGCCAGGACTTCCAGGGCCACTCTCACATCCAGTGTCGGACTCGGAAGTCATGCTTTCCGCTACTGGACGAACCCATGTAGTCGCAGCCCCAGAAAGTTGGCTTGATGAGGGGAATGGCGAGCTATGAGGCACCTCGGGCAAGTTGTATGCAGATGATGAGGGCGCTGAAAGGGCTTGAAGGGCAGCGTGTTCAGGATGAGCACTGGGAGACACTGATGGGGGCCTAGGTAAAGGACGTCGAGGGCTGGTGTGGGCAGACGGAGGTTGTTCAACTTCAACTTGAGACACAGGGACTGCATCGCAGATTTGCGGCGAATGCGGATTGGGGGTTGGGAGTTGGTCTGTATAGGATGCACGAGGTGTAGAAGATAGCATCGGTTGAGAGGCAGCCAAGGACATGGTATCCAAGCCTTCCACATCGAGGGTCGATGTTTCAAGGATTGAAGAGATCATGGAGGCTTCGCCAACTACAGAGCAGGAAAAAAAAAAAAAAAAACAGTGAGCAAATGACCATAGACGCCTAGGTGATATGCGAACTGACAAGTGCTATCGTCAAGCCCTAAGCTAGACAAGGAGAGTGGCTGAAATGGGGCCGCTGGACCAAGAGAAGATTGATCAAGGGGGCCGTCATTAGATGAAGAGAGTGCATCGGGAGCAAGAGCAGAATCTTGCGCCTCTGAAGGTGGCTTGGGTTTCTCTACTTGGATGTAAGGGAAGCGAGAGCGCGATTTGGGATAATCATCTTCAGCGACAACACGGTTTGGCTCCTTGGCAGCTTCCTCGGTTTCTTGGGTAGTAATACTTTCCAAGCCATCAGAAGCGACCTCATTTTCAGATTGAAGGTTTCGATCCTGCGCATGTACAATGGTTGTTGCGGACCAAGGCTGACCTGCTTGTGCGCTAACAAGTCCTGCTAGATCGGGAGATGTAAGCAGTGCGTCTACCATTTGATCGACCGGGTCAATTTCACTGGAATGATTATACGCAGTACATGAGATATCGTTGCCAGACATGACGGGTAGAGTCGGATCTTCTAAATCATCATGGATGACGACAGAGCCTTGGGAATTGTTTATCATATCATCATCTTCCTCGTGAGGCGATCGATCACGTTCATCGGAAGTCTGATGAGTAAGATCGTTGATTTCTCGCGTGTCAGACCTGCCCTGCCAGTGTTCGGATGAGCGCGACGGATGTTCAGGAATGGAGGGATCAGATGGCCCCTGAGGGTGGTCGCTGGGATCGAGCTCAGAACTGACGTCGGATATATCTTCTGGTTTGGAGTCTGAAGGTTGTGATGCAGAATCTGACGAGGATGTGTTACTCGCTCGACGCCATTCTTCTTCCCATTCGAACTCTAGAACATCTTCGCCTCCCCACGTGACGGTTTTACGACGCTCATGACGCCTGCTGGGGCCACTAAGGGCAGAGGGGGCATGACCAGTTGCATCACAATGGTCGGGTTCCGAGATATAGCCGGAAGACTGGGAATGATGAGGGGGTGTGAGACTTCGAGGACCACCCAGTCTATGCATTTTAAGGACCCCATTGGTGCTTCCGCTGGGACGCATGGGGGTCGGACGGGCATGCTGATCAGACCATGTATTGGGAGATGGAGAGCCATGTACTAGGTCTGACTCGTGGGAGGAAACTTCATCAGCTTCTGAAGATGGAGTAAACGATGTGGAGGGAGATGATGAAGGGTGCGAATCGGGTGCCTCGGAAGAAGTCAAGGCAGATTTGTTTGTCGGTAGGTCAGAGCGAGACGCCTTGAATGGAGAAGAGGTAACTAGGGCGTTACGCGTCAAGAGATTGTAAGCATTGCTTTGGCGAGGAGGGCGGGCCTTCTGGCTAATCTGATTGATGACTTGGAGGGGCGGAGCGGAGGGAGGAAGATTAGGAGGGGGTCGAGGTGGGACGGGCAGATTCTCGTCACTTTTGCGCTTAGTGCCAGGTTTGCAAGTGCCTTGAGTGGAATGGGTGAATGTGGATAATGGGCGGGTGGAGGGTAGGGGGCGATGAGAATCGGTTGGTGATAAAACTTGAGATGCAATGCCAAGACCCTGCAACGCAGCAGCCATTTGACTTTGAGTACCAGGGGCACGCTGTGGGGTGAATGATATACGAGATCCTGGGGTAGACTGAGAGCCGGTCTGAGCGTCGTTAGATGGCTGTCTACTGGTTGTTGCGCGGGATGTCTGATTGGGAGTGGAGGGAGCCGACTTGAAGATGGAGGATGAGACCAAGCTTGCTTGTCCCAAACGCTTGAAAGCTTCACTTTGCCTCGGAGCAGCGGCGGAAGAATGTAACTGGTTCTCGCCACTCGTAGCTGCCAGCAATCAATTTGAAAGGGAGGTTAACATCAGAGGTTGATTGGTAAAAAGGGACAATGTGAATAACTGACCTCGAGAAGAAGGTTCTTTCTCCAGCTCCCTGTGAGGCAAGGTGCGACTAGAGCTGAGTTTTGATGAGGAGGGCTTGCTAGAAAGTTCACGATGCGACATGTTGGCTGAATTGAAGTTTAAGGGAATATGAGTGTTAAGTTTAGTTGACTGAGAAATCGCGTCAGATGGATCGCGTGGAGCACGGCTAGGGAATCTAGGGGTGGTTGATTTGCTGGGGCCTGATGGGTCGTAGATGCGCATTCTGTGCGTTGGTCGATAAAGCCGTACAGTTGGTATTTCTACAAGTCGCGCCCATGCGCAGAGAAGATGCGAAACACGAGTTCAAGATTGCTCCGTTGACCCGCCAAACGCTTGGACAAGACTCCAGGAAGGTGAATCTAGGCATACATGGGAAGAAGTATATGAGTTATTATGTAATCAAACACACCGGCCGAATGAAACTGGAAGCTAACAAGAAGAACGAAGGGGGTGATAAGCAGAGGGGAAAGAGAACATACAGTTTTTTTTTCTTTAGTCAAGGGCTACTAACGATCGATTGGTCAATGCTACAGTGTGAGATTGATTGTTGATATGTTCGTATTTTTTTTTTTTTTTTTTGGGAGTGAAGCAGCGTTGCCCTGAAAAGTTTGAGACGAGTGTGAGTAGTGAGGCGCAGGCGAGAAGGTTCAGTAGCAAGATGAGGTGAGCATGCTGATGTTGAGCAGAGCGACGCGGAGGAGGAGAGATGGGAATCAGAATCAGATGGTGATCGATCGCGGCTGAAAGGGTTGAATGGGGTCCGCTGCAAGCTGAGGAGAGACGCCACGAGCTGGAAAACGGGGACTACAACTGACAAGAGTAAAGAAAGGGCAGAACAACAACCCGGTAGAGTCTCCGCGTGCGCAACAAGAGAACGAATCAAGGCTCTGGGAAGCAAGTCAATATGTTAGTATACATATGCGTTCTTCTGGGTCAAATCAGTGAGAGTATGTACGGAGAAAAAATAACCACGGCGACTTGGAGATCGGAACGAGACTTACCCTATCTCAACCAGAATCAAGTCGAATATCAATCGCTACTGGTTCTGTTGGTGTTCGTGAACATGAATTAAGACGGGATTTGGACACTTGGGTGCAACTAGAGTAGATAGAAGATGATTGACAGGGAGATGCTGATGAACTTCCTCTTTATCATGTAATCTGATACTTATCTACCTACTCTCACTGTTGTCGGATGGCTCCACAACTCTTCCTCAAACGAAGGAAACTGTCTGTCAGGAACAACGCATCCAAGATAACGAAACAAACCTACTCTAGCGTCTAGTCGCGTCTCAATCAACTCTTCGGCGCTTACAGTCGATCGCGCGACACGCTAAAGATGGTAACCGTAAAACACCAAACAAGTTCGACCACTCACCACATACTACATACTACATAACAACACATCAAGCACACATAAACAATTTCTCTCATCTAATACGATCAAGTTAAGCCCATGTGTGGGATTACAGTGAGGAATTTGGGATGAGACTTTCATACATAGTGATACTAGAAAGTGGCATCTCAATCAAGGGTCCAGGCAATCTGAAAGTGTGTCTCAAATCAAGCCTTGCTTCAGGATTTGGTTGGAGATAAAATATCAATCAATAAGCTCCTTGCAGAAGACTGCAAAAGATATTCAAAGAAACTATTGGGAGTACAGGGCATCAAATAGTAATTCAAATACTTGCAGTTGTTGGTAATAGGATCAGTTGGGCTTGGAGGCAAAACCAAAGAAATGGAAAAAATCCCATAGTTGCATCCTGTGTTTTGTAAAATGTCATTGTTGAGTATTGGACTTCCTGTGGGGTTGGATTTTCAAATTTGAACCTTTGAAAGCCAGTTTCCAAACCTTTTTTTTTTTTTTTTGGTGGTTGGAACCTGGGTGTCATTAATTTCCACCACCAAAAAAAAATTATAAAATTTGGAAAAAGTAGATCATACTTCCTTTATGAATGAATGTGTTTCATTTTCTGGATGTGGGCAATTGGAAATAGCAATGATTATGTTAGAATTCTTCACATGTCCCCAATTCCTTGGACTAGAAGAGAAGCATTACTGACTGTTTTTCTGGTCTGAATCAATCTGGTAAGTTCATTTTTCAAAGGAAATGGACTTTTATTCAGAAATAATCATGTCCTCTAGAAAAGCTTTCTTATTCCTAGACTTTAGAGAAAGAAGCACACCAAAATAAAAGTATAATTTCAGATGGCTTCTCTGGATCAAACAACTTTCTTGGAAGAAAGTCTCATTTTGTTGGCCTGCTCAATGAGAAGATCATGGCCTTCTGTCTAGGAGGGAAAGCCAAACCATTGTTGAACCACTTCATTACATTTTTCAACATGAAGGGCTGGGATCTCCCACCTCCTAGAGTTCTTCAAAAACTAAGAAAACTGGCATTTTTCATGCTCTGAGTGAAATGATAAGGATTATCATTAGAACCAATGTAAGAAAATTCAAACAGTAAACATGATGAGATAACAAAATTTAATAGTTCCAATTTGGAACTATTAGTATCACACATTTTTGCTAAATAGTGATTACTTGATCCACAAGATTTTAGAAAAGAGTTATGTACACATCATTATTCAGATTCTTTAGTCTCAGAGCAATGAAAAAATTGCCCAACATGAGCTGAGCTCTCATAGAATTTGGTTTTATTCCACCTTCTTAATGTGTTAAAAGATTCATCATAGGATTCGGTTTTATTCCACCTACTCAATGTGTTAAAAGATTCATTGAATACTCAATTTGGTATGTTATTCATGATGTTTAGTTGCTAAAAAAAAGTCAAAAAAATGAATTGTATTAGAAAGAAAATTATCAAGAAGATAAGTTGGTTCATTTGAGGTAAATACTGTCTTTTCCTTTTACTACAGTTCCATTTTTAAATATGAGCTATGGAGAGTTAAATTTCCACTTGGTTCAATTCCTATTTGCTTCCTCTCATAAATATTTGAAATTTACTTCTCTCAATTAACAGTAGTTTCTATTTCTCGACAAAGCGCACCAAGATCTTTATTCTTCTTTTTAAATTCTTCCTGACAACATTCAAAATTGGAGGTCTCAGTATTCAGTCTTACTTTGATAACCAAAACCAGGAAACTTACTGCGTTTTTAGGGCAGCATAATTTCGTCTTTGCGTCTGGATCTTTGCAATCGAAACTGCCCTGGGTTCCAGTGGCATTCAAAGCTATTGAATATTTCAAATCATATCAGTTCATTTACTTCCGTTTCTACTCCTTTACATTTCCTGATCATACTCACGATTGCTAAATTTTTTATCACCATTTTTCTTGGCGCAAACGCCAAATTTCTTATTGGGAGGACATGCGTAGCTTTGAACCTCCAGTACCATGGCCAATGCCAGAAGCGCTTTGAAGAGTATGATTGAATTCATGTTTGAGAGAAAAAGATGAAGTTTGAATACTATCTTGTGTTGTATTCTTAAATATGGTGGATATGAATATGTGAAGCACAGGCTTATTCCCTTCTCGATTATCTTTTGACGACGAGCAGTTAATCTTTTTGCGGGTGGGGAACACGCGTGCGACTCGAAGCGTTGCCTATTTATGCCTCATGGCTCAAGTTTCTCCAACGGACTATGCAACAGATTTCTGTTCAAGTTGTGCTCATGCGCTAGCGGTTACCGGGGAAGGTTGTGATCAATCAGCTGTAGTTTTAATCATGATCAACCGATTCCGGATACGAGGCGGTGCACTCCACTGTGTCCATGGCTCTGTACCGGGGGAGGGCTTAGAAACGAAGGCGAACCCGCCTCAGTCACCAGGAACAGTTTGATGCTAAGATGCCCTTATATTCAATGTTCATCGTGCTGCAACCTGCATGTGATCCCCTCGAGCCAAGAGCTTTGAAATCCATGTGCACCCACAAGCCTTGGGATCCATTGCAACATCTCCCTTTGGAGCGCAGTTTGGATTTGAAATTGCGCACATGAATACTCCTTCAACTGAGGGATTAGTCCCACGGATATTGAAGCGTTGAGACTATATACTTTTTGTTTCTCTCCTCTTGTTTTCGGGAGATGCGAGATGTTGGGAAATGTTCAATAATCCGGAGGGTTGTGAGTGCGTTGTAAGTGATCAAAATTAGATTTCCTACTGATTTTCCATTGTCGCGGTTGTGGTTGAGATCCTGGCGAAAGGCGCCATAGTCATACGTAGCTTGGAATGTTCGAATTCTATCTTCAAATGTGTTGAGACGTCCGGCTCCTCACCCATTCTTCTTGCAACATGCGGGGTAAGGCGGGTCGCGCAGGTGTCCTCCCTCATCAATTGCATGGATACTGACATTTTGAGAGCATAGACTCTCTCGGTAACTATTGAGCTAAAATCATCTACCGAGCTCCTCGCAACTCTAGAAATAATTTACCTCGAATTGTGGACCAGATGAACAAGAACGCCTTACTAAAAAAAACTACAATTCATTTCCCGGCGCTATATATTTTTCAAAAAGGGGTTTATAATTGCTGTCTAAACTGTTTCTGTTGCAGTTGAAGAAGTGCTTTCTGGATCCAGACAGAAATTGGTTGGGGAACCGCCTCCCTTTCCAACGAGCATTTGTTGAGAACATTCAAAGAGTTGTTCAATGGGTTTGAAGAAGCGTAGCTTAACGTTGATTCCCTGATGTGACTCCTACTGCTTCTCGACATTCTTGAATGAAGAAAAGTTGTACGTCTGGCCGGTTACTGTTGCAGCAACCGCGCTTCCACTTGCTTCCAACAAAGCAAAGTTTGGGACCCTCATGCTATTCCGTGGCCACGCTCACCAAATTTAGAAGATTCCTGCTCGCTGGGCTGGTACCAGCCCAGCGAACAGGTTATCCTGCTCACCAAGCTCGTACCAGCACAGCGAGCAGGTTAACCTGCTCACCGAGCTGGTACCAGCCCCGCGAGCAGGTTAACCTGCTCACCGAGCTGGTACCAGCCCCGCGAGCGGGTTTACCTGCTCACCGAGCTGGTACCAGCCCAGCGAGCAGGTTAATCTGCTCACCGAGCTGGTACCAGCCCAGCGAGCAGGTTAACCTGCTCACCAAGCTGGTACCAGCCCATCAAGAAGGTGTACTGGACTGGCTCATCAAAGGGTATACTGGCTCACCAAGCTGGTATGTGGGGGCAGTGTGTTACAGTCTTCAGGCGAGGCGGGCTGGAAGCCACCATCTTGGCGGGTGGCTTCTAATTTTGGGATAAAAGCTACTAGCCAATGCAGTTTTAGGGTAATTATATTTTCTACATTAGGTCTACGCTCCGGTTGTCATCAATACCGCAGCTCTTGGTCTTGCTGAATCGCCGCAGTCATTCTGCTGATTTGAGGCATAAACGTTTGATCCTTCAATAATGTGCTTCTTTCGCATCCTCCAGACTCTTCTCATATTCAGCTTAGGGGCTTCAATCAAATTGAGCTGGGGGGGGGGGGGGGGTTCCAGGGCGTTACGAGACTGCAGCTGGATCCCATTCTGGGCGCATAACGGAATTAGCCTATGAAGATAGATCTAACTCTTTTCCCATGGGCACTCAACCCGGACGTGTGGGAACACTAAAACGCTCTTGGGATGAGATGATGGCAGCAAGCTCATCTCAAAGTGTTGAGCAAGGTAAGAGTACACTCCTGACATAGAATTCACCTGTCATCACTCAGCCATGTAGTGTACTCACAACACATTTCACCAACTGTTTGATTGAATAGTTACCCCAAAAAACAACTTCATGATAAATGTTTTCAAGAAACTTAGAGTAGGATCACACAGTCAGTAATCTTTCCCTGTTTTTTAGATTAATCCAATAAACTCTTGAAGAAAAAAATCATAATACCAGGAACAGAGAATGTGGCAAGGAGATGGTACATGGAAACCTTGAGTAATTTCCAATTTCCAAGTTCTAGGTTTTAAAGATTGATCCTGAGTCTGACTGAATCCAGGTGAATTATCCAAAGCAAAGAATCAACCGAAAGGTTTCATGCAAACAGTTTGTAATCCATTTACAACCCATGGGCTTAGATTGATAGGGGGAGGTTTTTCAATCAAAGGTAACCAGTAGAATTTTTCTTAAGAACTTTTGGAAATGATCATTAGATCATCTGCTCATTCATATGGAAATCATTTTACATCATTCTTTGATTTGTATTGAAGAGCATTTGAGAAAACGAAGCAGTAAGGAATCTTGTCCTTTTTTGCTTCAATTCAATAATAGTCTTTCTGATGATGCTCCATGTCCTGATACTAGGAGCAGAGCTTCTGGTATTGAGATGTTACAGAGATACCTGGGATAAATTTGGAGAGTGGAACTATGAGCTCTCCAGTTTGACACATAATGAAGCTCAAAAATTAGAAGTAAAAGGTCAACTAGAGTTTATTAAGCAAGCATTGGATAATCTGCTTGAGACTTGGTTGTGTGAATTGAGATTGGAAGGTCTTAGTACAATTAATGGGAAAGAATACTATTTCACACCAGAAATTTCAACCTTTTTTTTTGAGGGCATCAAATTGGCATCTCTCAAATATGTTTTCCAAAAAGAGAAGATAATTAGGGAATTTTTGTTACTCACAGAAAATGGTGAAGTGGAAACCAATCAGATGGTTGATAAAGGAAATTTTCAGATGATTGATTTCTTGATTGATGTAAAAAAGTTCCAAATTATCTTAGACAAAGATCTATCATCTTTTTTGAACAAGGAAAAAAATGCAAAACTCATCTTCATTCATAATTTCAACACCCATCATGAATTTGACACCAGTACACGCTTTTTCTACCCAAATGTTGAGGGGGAATTTATGAAAGAATCTAATCCTGAGCTTTTCAGGATGGCTGGCATTTTGAAGTGCGAGTCAATATTTTGAATCACCTTTGTCTCATATTGAGTTTTACTAGGAGAAATACTGATTGACCAAAATCACACAATTCTTAATTCATCTTATTCAAAGTGCTGGATCATGATACTTGGAAAATGATCCAATTCAATTGCCTGAGGGATAAGCTGATGATGATTTTACAAAGCAAAATTTCAGAAAAACCATGGCTTAAAAAAGTGGTTTCTGATTTGCTTGAAATAGCACCTAGCATACATAATTCTGATAATTTCAATGAGGATAGACTTGCAAGAAAGCCTCCATTTTATCCTTCAAAGTACTCAGATTTTTATTTCCATCATAATTACATACATAGAAGGGTAGAAAGAATTACTCAACTGTGTGAAATTATCAACTATGCCATTCAGGAACATCAAAAATATAGAATACATAGATTACTTAAACATGCTCAGAAACAATTAAAATGATGATGAGTGAAAAAATATCCAAGTTTGTTAAATTCACATATTTACAGAAACTGACTGCGTGGCTTTTGGATGTACTAGAGTTTAAGGCAGCTACGCTTCTGCAAGGGCCATTTTGGGTCACTCATTGCCTGGCTTGGAAGTTGACTGACACAAAATTAACTGCCCCTCCCCTCCACTTCATTTTTTCTCAATTTCTCTGCAAGTCCTCAGGCTTCAATCTAATTATGGGCATCACTCTCTCCCTTCACACTTTTTTCCCCAGGTCCATTCTTCACCTTTCATCTACTATGCAAGATATTTCTTGACTTTACTGAGAACCCATGAATTCTCACTTCCAGCCCTTGGACTCCACTTCCAAATTGGCTTCAATTTCATTGAATGTTCAACTTTCCATTCTTTTTTTTCTCACTGATGGCTTGGCGGCGTGATAATTTCACACCCCCAAGAACACCCCAAGGAGAGTATGCAATGATTGATCCGCTTGCTATGATCTCATGTAGTGTATATACAGTCATGTCAAGTACATGTCACGGGGCTTCAACTATAGACCCGTGAGGGGAGGAGATCCAGAGATCCTCCCCATCTTGCAATCTACTTACTTGTGGATCACGACCTGAAAACTGTCCTACTCTTCATAGAAAGACTCTAACACCGCTGCACACCCCTTTTTTTGGGTGTGTAGTGGTTGCATGCCAAATTCTATCAGCCTGTGAAATTTTCACTTATAACCTGCTTTCCAGGAGGGAGCTCTTGGCAAGTAGGCATGTAATTGCTTTCCCAGAGCTCTTGGCAAGCAGACATGTACTTGCTTGTTGACTAGAGTTCTTGGGGGAAAAATAACAGATGCCCCACTTGTTTCCTTGAATTCATGTGTTTCATCTATATGAATTCTTTCTCAATATTTCCAAAGATACTACTACTAGCCTATGCATGCTGCTTTGTCTCTTGCTGACAAGTAGCATCAAAGAAGCTCCCCTTGCTGGAGCAGCTAAAGATCATAGCTTCCCAAGCATTCATTTTTTTTTGTTCTTGACTCTTTCTGACCTGTTTCTTTTCTCTCTTGTAGATATATTCTTCATTCCCTCTGACCTCCAAATTTTGAGCCACAGAAACCTCCAGATCAGAGTTGCTACACTTTCCTGTAATCAAGAAACTTGTTTATTTCTGTTGTAATTTGTAGTTCAAATAAGCTCTTATGCAGAATGCTAACCTATGTGCAATAAATTGTGAGCCTTTTAACATGAAAAGCTTTGCACATTTGTATGAGACTTGATCCCATCAAACACAAGCATACATACATCCCTACCCTGATTGATCCTAAGCAATACATTTGCAGATGCTTTGTTTCAGCTCCAGAGATCATTCAGATATGCCTGCATGTCAGGTGGTGTCTAAACCCCAAATGTCTTCATTTTACTAAGCAGTGTCAATGAGTGAAATGTCTATCTCCTTTGAGTGACATTTCATGGGTGTCCCATTGGCTTTCCTGAATCAATTTCATCTTGAATTACATGGAGTGAAGATTAAGTATGAGATATGACATGTCATGAAATTAAGAACTTTCAACATTTCATCTTTCCACCTCTCAATAGGAGAGAGCTGGCACACCAAGTGAAAGAATGTAAAAAATGAACAAAAAATGCATCCATTGAACCTTAATTCAATCAAAACCAGAAACAGTAAGAATGAAATATAAACATTGTTCAAGATTTATTACATTCTTGATACTAAACTTTTTTTTCTTCACAAGTCATGCGGCATTTATCAACTGTTGATTTTATGTATCTGCTCGAAAAAGAATGAAATCTCATATTATCACTTGGAATCTAGCCAGCCAGTGAAGAAATTATTTACATACATATGCACACAGATTACGGGTTCAGAGACAGAAGCAAACATCAAATTATTATTTCCAACAATTACAAAAAAAGCAGAAAAAAAAATTACCCTGTATGAAACAGGTTAATTCATGGGGGAGCCCTGAAAGTTGTGGCTACATGATAGCGCATCATATTCTGGTATTTCTAATGTCATGATATTGATAATAATACGTGGAGAGGGGCAGTGGGGGGAAGGGAGGAGGAGGGAGACATAACAGACATTGATAGGGGTGCGGTCTCTTGTATCCGCCATACATAGTCTGTCGTTGAGATGAAGGGAGGATGAAGATGAAGTAAGGTATTTTAAATCATGATGTTGGGATTTAAACGCGTCTATCTGAAAAGTTATCATAATGACTTGAGGGATGAGCTTGCTGTTCCTTCAGCCGCCTCCGAAACATGCTACGGTACTGCGTCCGCTCATAGGTGACCATAATAAAGACCTTAGTATCCCCAACACCAGTGGGGTTTTTTTTTTCACACACACATATTCAAACAAAGCATTAATCAGGTGATGATAACTCATATGTAGAAATCAAGCGGCGCAACTCACCATCAACACGACGGAGGAAAACCCGCCGTAGATAATCAAACCGATTGGGTTTACCATCAAGTATCGGCCAGGTAACTGAAATGCAGTGACGTTGAAGTTGATGCTATTGACACTCACAATCGAGCTGTCAAAATAAATAGAAAAAGGTAATGCGTGCCATGGATCTCAGCAATAAGATACACTAAAATCTTATATATGGTACTTTTTTTTTCTTCTTCTCTTACTTTGCTCGTCTGAAATTAGAAGGCACTGTGAAATTAGCGTTCACTTCGCGGGAGGCCGCGGACACATACGGCGATGGCGGAATGGGCGGCGGTCTGGAGGGTGTTGTCGACACTTGAAGACTGCGTGGCGATGCGGCGTCAGGAGACCTGGGAGATTCAGTGCCGTCGCCGGAGAAGAACCTGTTGGGCGACAAGCCTGCGTCAGAGCAGGCAGCATCTGAGCTGAATTCCGTGTTCGACGAAACTACCCAAGACGCACCGCAAATAAGGGCAAGTCAGAAAAGTGTCACTGGATCATGTGTGTACATATAGAAGAAATTGAGAGAAGTGTTGAAAATCACTTGAGGTCACTGCTTGTCTCTTGAATAATCCCCACGGGTGTGCTCCCGCGAGCGCCGATCTTTTTGCATGATGGTTGCTGAGATCGAAGAAATGGGACTGCAGGACTGGCGTATCGCGACTGACGAGCCGCGCTCCAGATGGGCTCACGGGTAACAGAGGTTCGGCATGATCACGTTTTCTGATCCGTAAGGGCATATGGGTAAGATGATCATCCAACAAGTTCATGTGGAAGGAACCGATCAGCACCATTTGGGTGTGGCCGTAGGACGCGGTGTACTGCGGATTGGAAGGGTTGATGAGGTGTGCCGGGTCGTCGGATGGCGCCCAAGAAGGCTGAGAGAGACGCAAGGCGCCTTCCCGGCTTGCTCGTGAATAGTGAGTTGTTTCATCGGGGGAGTTCTGGGATAAGAAAGAAAGCTCCAGCCGGGAAGTGTCCTGTAGCTGCTCGATGTCCATCCCACTCATGCTACTCAATTCATCCACTGTTCCAAGTCTGAAAGCAATGATCTCTCCTCCAACACTGGATCTCTGCTCGTCGACGTA
The DNA here is from genome assembly GCA_002873125.1 of Puccinia coronata f. sp. avenae. Classification (NCBI taxonomy): domain Eukaryota; kingdom Fungi; phylum Basidiomycota; class Pucciniomycetes; order Pucciniales; family Pucciniaceae; genus Puccinia; species Puccinia coronata. The sequence goes on along the minus strand of PGCI01000135.1, from coordinate 72,588 downwards.
GCCTATAGAATAACAAACCCCCACTACATAAAAATGCAATAAATAAAATAGAGCTCAATGATGAGCTTTGAGAAGGAATTAGGCTTGCAAGCAAATGAGAAGTGTCCAAACGCACCACCCAAAGGAAAACCAGCAGTGGATCCCCATCTCCTTGATGCTTCCACACATTTCGCAGCAGTATCAGTCAAGAACAAAGCACTGCGCTCAGCATCGTCGTCTCCCAAAAGCAACGAAGGATCCAAGGATCGTCGCAGGATTTTCTCTTGCAGACTTCGCGGCTCGCGGTTTCGAGCTCCCTTTGTCGCAAAGGAAATGGAACATGTTGAGCCGTAATAATCTGTCGTCGAGTCAGCTGTTCTCGATTTCTCAGCTTGAGTCGAGTTGCTAGTGGTATTGGTGAAGACTTTTCACAACCATAGAAATGATCAATTCTGTCAGTTGAAAAGATTGTTTTGTCCGCTCAGAATCTCATTGAGCTTACCTGGAGGGGGTGCCTTAATCCTCGAGGTCCCGGGAGAGAGTATCTTGTCGATAGTAGCGGCCGAGCCCGTAAGCTCTGACATGGGTCCAATTGAGATCCGGGAAGAGCAGGAGATGTGGATGAAAAGGTTGGAAAGACATATTGCTTTGAACGTCCATGGGAAGAGCACCGCAGTAAAGGAACGAATCATTCTCAACGCTTCTCAATTTTTGAACTTTAAATCCAGCTGGTGGGGTCTTCTTAAGAGACACCCACAGACTGCGGTCAAGTATTTATTTAGATATGGAAAATTTCAAGTAAACTCAAGATTGGTAAAGGATGGTGATACAAAAGTTAAAACTGATCTGAAAAGCTTCTTTGGTGAACCTGCCACTAAGAACTTTGTATGCACCTGGTGGGCCCGAATGGAGAGAGTACGGATCAATGTCAAGAGTTAGTGTAGACCTTTGTAGCTGAAAGCTGGTTGGATGGCACAAAAAAAGGTGTTTGTTTTTTGGTGATAATAGGAACTTGAGGGATCTGAAGAAAATGTCCAACGGAAGTGAGTGACCGTCATCTGGTTGTGTTTCTTGATGACTGGGGGAGGGATAAGCTGAAGGCGGGGCACAGAACTTGATAGAGTCCACGGGCATGAGGTGGGGGGTGATGAGCCGGGTCATGAAGCGGGGGGAGCCATAACCAGAGCGACTATGGGCGAAGCTGGCTGGCGGCCAGGCGCTGGGTCATTCGCCTGGAGTGGCATGGGCCAAGGACAGCATGTGCAGAAGGGGGAAACGAATATATGAGTGGAAGGAGAAACGAGCCAGATGAGGCCAAGAGCTGGTTGGCCGGGGCTATGGTGGTTCGTTGCGATGCTCCGGATGGCCGTAGCATCGGTGCTCGTATTATAATTAAAAAAAAATTATTCACCGTCCCGCTGTTCAGCTTCATGGCCCGGTAGCGGAGACCGGAGCATGCCGTATCCGCTCACTATAGTAATCCAGACAAACGTAACAAAGCTCAATTGACGCTAGTGCACGATGAGCTGTGCCTTACTAAAAGGCCTGCAGAAGTGCCTCTAAAGTCTACGTTGACATCCTCGTGGCTACTTTTGACGATCGCACGTCTGGATGATACAATCGCATATTTCGCTGCTCGTCCATTGTTCTTGCCTGTGGAGCAGTGGGGGGCGGGGGGTCGTATCAGGGTGTGCTTCCTCACGAATAGCATGGATACTGACACTCCAACGGGTCAATAAATAAGGATGGTGGAATGTCCCCCTCCCGTAGGTCCTACTGGTAAAAACCAAAAACAAAACATATTTAATAGAGTTACCAACAGCGAGGTTATGCTGTAGTAGAATGGCAACTTGCACATCATACTGATAAACCAAGCAGTTATTTATTCCACTTATGGTCTGCTGCTATCAATACAACATTCTCCAACTTCTATAACTTCAAAGGCGCATCAAGTCTCTTTGACTCAAGGACATGCTTCCTGTCAGCCTCTGTGATGCCAAGGACTAGAACCTTTTAGCTACACAAGGTGATAAGAGTGCAAATGATGGGTAGAGTGGGGTATTTTTGCGCAGAAAAGTAATAAAAAAGAAGATATAAAAGAATATAATTATTTTATAGAGGGGCCTTCTGGCGCAGGGGTGTTTGTAGGTGCCCTCTAAATCAGAGATCTGCAAAGCAGGGTGGTATCTGATTAAGCAAACAATGGGTTTATGCGTAACTGAAGGTGGTACCAAAGTGCTTTCCAATTAAGGAACCAGAATGGGGACAGAAGGATAAAAGAAGTACTCACTATTGCTTCTTTTAAGCCAAAAAGCCACGTAGGGATGTGAAGTAGAGCTGCTGGGTAGATTGGTGGGTTTCTGCGCAGGAGCTCGATACTTTGAAGGGTTGGTTGAAGAAGGAACACCACGGATAAAACAGGCAAACAGAGCAGAGTAACTGAAAATAGGACAGGACACAGCGTGACTGATTGACTGTAATGTATATTGATGATAAGGAACAACTTTTGGCATGGAAAGAGGGCTCTATTAGTGTTTACCTCTAATTCAACAAAACCCTGACCCCGAAAAAAGTCGTCTTGCCCCCAAATACACCCTGACATGAGGCGGAGGCTGGAGCTCACGGCGATATCACCTTGCAAACTCCAACCTGGGGCAAGACGCATACCTCCGCAGGCCGCCATTTATAGTTTTTCTTTCTTTTGTTCAATCACCTTGCACCGAGTCCCTCTGTCTCCCTCTGTATGACCTCTACTTGACAAATTTGTCAAACAAAAACTTTAAGCTGTTTTCTCCCTTTGACCTTTGTTTGACAAAGTTATCGAACAAAGCTCTTAAGCTCGTTCCTTCCTTTTCATTCTATATACCTATGGAACTTTTAACTGTACCCGCATTTGGGAGCAGCTTTTTGACAGAGGCTTTTTCATGACAGCGTTTAATTTGAGCACTCGGCCATTTGCGTTACGATGTTAGAGCTGGTAATTTGGCAAACAATCAGGTGACCTTGCGCAGATTTACCGCTGACCACTGGTCACAGCTGCATTGTGTTCAACTATGGCCAGGGTAAACTTGATGCCTTGAAGTTGAAAAATTCATCAACATTAACAACAACGCAGAGTAACAGATGCAGCAGTTGTACCTTTGACGGGCCCGGAAATAGGTACTTCCATTCGTCAGGACCAAAAAAAAGTTATTCCCTGTTCTTTTTGCAAGGTCAAAGACGCATGAGGCGATTACGACGGATTGCACTACTCTTTGTGAGACGTGAGATTGAACATGCCTCATGTCTTTGGGGTCTCACGTTGTTAGAATCCTTTTCTTGCGCCAGGGGAGGCGGGCGAGTTGACTCATCCATGATAAACGGAAACATGTGGTGAAGGACTATTATTGACAGCTCAGTTGCCAAATGCAGCTGATTCTGTAGGCAAGGGGTGGACTTTCGCCTTAACAATAGTCGCAAATTCCCCCTTGGGACGATAATACAACACGGCTTACTGATTTTCACTTGGAAGTATCCGGTTTTGGCACCTAATGCCTTTGGTTTAGGATACTTCGATCCTCAATGATGATGTTTTGATCTGTTCACCATTTTCCAGAACCGGGCTTGAGGGTGAAAAAACTCTGATCAATAAGCAGGGCGCAACAGGTGGCGCAGCCGCCACTAAACGCTAGTATATACTAATTTCACTCATAGTAGAGGACCTTTCTGCCTGTGTGCATGTAGTTACTGGTTTTCAGCGCAATGTGGCCAATTTGGGGAGATTGGCATTAACAAGGCTCATCCCAATGGCAATGCTGGTCATTATTTCAGCGTCACAAGTGCTCTTTATAACCTATTTGATCATTGTAACTAAGGTACATAGCAACACTGACATGTAATTGTATCTGAAATGGGACACAAATGGCCGTGGCTAATCTTTTAAGGCCACACTGGCTATGTTACTCTTATGTATTCAAGGTTTTTATTAATGAAACCTTGTAAATAAACCACGTAGAATCTACCTTTACCCTAGTTACACCTGCACATATGTGGTAACTAGGGGATTAGCTATTTCCACGCATTTGGCCAATTTCCAATTGGATTATATAATCCACGCACGGGGTTGGAGGTTGAAACCCCAATTGGGCCTAACTCTTAAACTATACACAACACCTCAATTATAAGTCCATAATTGGTCCTTTCACATACAGTATGCATGTATAACAAGTACATACGTTTGTAATGTGCATCTGTGGGGGCCCGGATGGCCTAGCGGTAACCATCACCCACAGAAGCTTGGTGTCTCCCGCGTGAGGCATAGTTTACATTGGAGAATGTACGGAGTCCGGTGTTCGAATCCCGGCGAGCCCAACCCCTGACCGCTACCCCTTCCACCCTTGGACAACTACACATCCCCTTTCATCTTTGCAAACCATTTATTAGTTGTCCACTTTATAAAACCCCTTGGCCCACCAAACTCCGCTTCTCAATTTCAATACCCGTTAAAAAGAAACCATTGTGAACAAACCTAGCATAGCACTAATCTAGCCAGAATGTTAGCAAAAATCCACCCTCAGATATATGTGTGTACATACAATTACAAAGATACTTGAAGATGCATAGTGCGCAATGTCAAATCAAATCTGGACTCAAAAAAAAAAAAAAAAATGTGCATCTGTGTCACGTCGATGTGGCCAATTCCTATGGGTACTTGGTTCAAGGTGAAGGAGTAGGAATTTAGGGGTACTTCCAGTCAGGGACCCTACATTAATTTTCATGAGGATTTAGGATATGACATAATATTCTAAGTTATCCTCAAGGTTTAGAAGTTATTAGTATTTTTTGTAAAAAGTATTTATTATTCTAATACATTACTTATTTTTATGGTGCCAGGACTTTGCTAAGTCTTTTGAATAAAAATAAGCAAACTAAGTTTTTATGCATTATTAATCATATTAATGGGTCTTAGTAATAATGTCTCTTTTTATTTGTTTTTATGTTACTTTTGTCAGGTTGGCTCTGACATAGTAGCAAGCTGACACTTCCAGACTAACAATAACATCCAGTCAAACAATGGCCCAGGTTCAACTATTTTGGATTGCGGATTAAAAACTAGCACCAGGAAAAATACAGGGTCACTCAATGACATTGACAGGTGAGATCAGGCCAACTCCAAATATCTAACCGTGAAGTATGTACCCAGTTGGTTTCAATGCAGCTCCCTGCAGAGGACAGAGGGACCATTGTCGTCATTGGATGGTACAAACAGAGCAGGATCAGAGTTACAACAAAAGGTGTTTGGATATGTCGCTTGACATCATGTATTGATTGATTTGTCCTGGTGTATACACCAGGAAAAGTGCATATGAGAGCAACAGCAGTCAGGTGACATGAAGGTGATTCCACCCATTATTCTAACCCAAAATCCAATTCAAAGTGTCTGAACTCCCTGAGGACAACGAAGGGGCCATTGTAGTGAAAGTGAAGAATTGACAAAGTAGTTCTGGAGTTTCAAGGTATGTTACTGCATGTCACCTGTTACCCATTGCCATCAGATTTTTCCTGGTGAGATATACATCATGAAGCTTCCACTAGAACCTGTGTGAAGAACGATATTTATCATTGCTGGAGGACAGTATGTATGGACGTAACACAAACACCAAAAAATAACTGATCCTGTTGATCAACTCTTCACAGGGCAAGATATGGGTGTGACTGAGAGCCAATCCCGTTTTTACATCCGCTGATTGACTCAAAAAGGAAAAGAAAGAAAAAGTGATGCTTTGGCCGATAAGGGAGATATAGTAAAGTACATGATCTACTGGAGGTGAGCCCCGCCGGTACTTTCCTCGATCTGGTCAAAGTAAGGTTGCGCCTGGGCCCAGCCAGCCATAGCGGAGCCTGCAGAGAAACAGAACACGAGTGAGCAGTCGGGAACAGCCCAGTGGGTGGACGTGAGAGCTTAACAAGGGTATAATAAAAGTATACTTACCAACAGCTTTGTAGGTGAACTCGGCCTCCTTCTCTCCCGCTTTGATCGTCTCAATTCCTCGCCCGCCAGCAGCCGCATCCGCGAGAAGCTGGATCCTGCACAGACTTTCGAGACTGATGAACCACCACACCGCGGCTTCGATGCTGGTGCTTGTAGTCAACAACCCGTGCTTTTTTTTTTTTTTTCGAGATCAAAGGAAAACAAGAGTGAGCAGGATCCAAGCTAGATGAAAGAAAGGATGGATGCAGAGATTATCCTTACGTTCTGTAAGATGATAGCCTTCTTTTGACCAAGCGCCTCTGAGAAAAAGATACAAAATGGTCATGGTAAGATCGCATGAAGAAGGAATCTCGCCATAGACTGGAGAAAAGGGAGAACGAACTGGCTATGTTGTTGCCCTCCTCGGCGGCCAAAACCACCCCGCCGAAGCCACGATAGATAGCCAAGTCGTTATGGAATGCGCAAGCATCCTGGGTGGTGATGTCAAGGCTAAGGAGGAAAGTCAGATCATTGAGTCCGACATGGTGTCTTAAGGGTGGGGAAATGTGTGACCCACTCAATACCAAGGGTAGAAAAGGCTCGTCCGTAAACACTGTGGCTGTGGCAAGCCGCCTCGACATCCGGACGGGCGGTATGGATGGCATGACTAGCAAACCGAGCACAAGCACGATATTATATTTAGATGACGAATACTTTTGACTGATGGTAAGAATCATTGATCTTACTGAATGGCATAAGCAGCCTGCATGCGTCGAGCCAAGAGGAAATGCGGGAAATGAGTTTATCCTGTTGACCACACATAATTGAGTTGGCAAGAAAGTGATTCAACGGATGGGCGCACCTCGTTGTAAACCTGACGGTTTGGTTTACCACCCATCACAATCTCGCCTTGAGGGTTGATGAGCAACAAATCCGACACAGTCATTTGAGAGAATGCCAGACCGAAAGGGTTGACCCTAGATGTCGTGATATGGACACACATCGATAAGGATATTATAACGTATTTGCCATCAGCTGGATGATCTGATCCGGGGCGAAGGAAGGAGCAAGACGAACGAGTAGCTCTTACCAGAAGTGATCGGTGAGGATGGGGTCTCTCATGGTCAAATGACCCGCGATGCCCTCATCGAATCCGTGCTGAAGAAGAGTCATAATTTTGACGACAAGTCAGTGGTTGTTGGGACACCCATATTATCTTCTATGTGAGGGGGACGAGGAGGGTGTCAAGTGAGATTTCTTCTTACCTTGGCGAAGATTCTGAAAGCTGCCGCAAGTTTGCCCAGCTTATACTTGCGCTCCTCTTGCTTGTCGGTGAAGGTGGGTGGGGGAGTAAAATTGAACTTTTTGGCGTTCTTTTGCACGACGACCTCGCCCGCGGGCGCGGTGGTCTCGGTGCGAGCTTCCGTCTGGCTGGCCATGATGAACTAAATGTGTAAGCACTTTCTGTGTACGTGTTATGGGAGTAGGGAGGTTGCTTCCGAGAAGGGGATGGAGCAGATGAGTCAGACTATGTAGAAGGGGGAGGGAAGTGGAGCAAGTAGGTACTAGCTGGGGGCAGGGATAGCTGTTTGAAATTGAGGTGTTTATATATTATGTGTATGTATGTCTGTCAGGACTCAGCTGAGCGTAGCCAGTCGAACGGGGGAAACCAGATACATAAAAAGCCAAGGCTCCTTAACGCACAGCAACTTTTTTATTTTACAAAATGAAGTGAGAATGAAGTGGTCGTTGGAAGGAAGACGAGCAATGGGCTCAAGTTGAAGTGATTGTGGTGGATCATCCAGTCTCGCAGTCTGTACTCCAACATTTTTAAAGGTGATCTGCCACCCGTAACAAGGACCCCTGTACACTACAAACATTTGCAACTCTGCCCAGAAAGAAAACGTAAAATTGGGATGGGCAAAACATATACCCAATTTTACAGAAAATGGTCAGAAGTGAAAAATAAGTTTTACTGAGCATGCTCAGCAATTTTTTTTTTTTTTTTAGAAACTGAGCAGAAATGATTTTTATTCATTCTGGCAACTTTGGGGGATTTTGCTGAGCATGCTCAGTTTTGCTCAATTTTTATTACTGAGCCATTTTGTTGAAAAAAGTTAACATTTTGCTTAACCCAAACAGTAGTTTTTTCTTTAGGTGAAATCACAGATGTTTGTAGTGTGTAAATATGTGGGAGGGAGTATGATGATGCTGCTTGACAGCTATACATAGCCTCAGTGCGATCGATCAAACACATTTCTTTTCTCAACAAAAACATAAACTTGAGACTTGATTCAAAACGCAGTCAAGCAACATCTTGGTGAGTGTAAAAAAACTCGTTTTTCCTTGTATGGTCAGTTGATGCGTATGGAGACAACACAACACATCGGGTGTGCCGAATGTCTGACACACACACACACACACACACACACACACACACACATTTCATTTCATGTAGAATGTAGGGGGAAAAGGAAGAGCGGGGCGAGTTGCATCGACCAACAGAACCTGGGCGCACTTAACACGCTATCCGATTCTCTTTTCTATGTCAAGGGTCATTTGAACATGCGGGGGAACTTCTGGGACAGTGTAAGAGAAAGCCAAGCCATGATTAAGCAGGTTTTTTTTTTTTTTTGATGTAGTTGATTTTGTTTGGGAATTGAAGATAGCGACAGATCGTTTGTTCGTTGATACCAAGGTGGATACGCAGGGCCATGTTCATCAAGACCAACCCGTATTATTGATTGGCTGTTCCGGAGTTGCAGGTCCAGCTTGTGGGCGTGTCGAGCCAACACCGTGCCGTGTGCTTGCCCATGAAACAAAGCCACGACGTGATGAGAGTGGTCCCGCAGGTCCTTCACTAACGTTGGCGCGTCACATCATCTCGCCCGATATCGCAGCCCTATAAAAAGGCCCTCGGGCTCGAGCTGCAGTTGCTGTTGTCGCGGGAAACGAGAAAGCCCACCGTCGGATGTATATCGTGTGTAGCTGAGAGCATTATCAGCAATAATGGGCGATCCACCTGGTCATGTACTAGGCAAGGTTGTTTGATCTGGTTGGGTGACTCTTTCACTGTTGCGCCTTTCGAATGTCCTCCATCCATCCGCAAGCACTCGATCGCGGCGAGGGACGGAGGTGACTGTTGGTGTAGCTGATGATCTCCTTCATATGGTCAACTCCTTGCTTTGAAGGATGGAAACTGTTGGTGAAACGCCTACCAATGTACTGCAAAAAATAAATATGGATGCAGAAAGAAAAATTAGCTGGACCCAAGCTTATCATACACGTACGTATTCTCTAGTCTAGAACATGAGGAAAGCGAAAAATTGAAGAGAAGGAGAAGCGGTTGCTTACGCGAAGGGACATGAGGATCGTCACGCCATTGAACAGAGTCATTAGGTGTCGAGTGATGAAAACATTGGCCATCCAGATATGACTTCCCTCCCCACACATACATAGCAAACTCAGAGATCCGGATCCGGGACCGGTGCACGCGTCACGACTGTCCGAGCCCGTATCGGATTTGGACATCCGAATGTCCCATCCATATGTATGTGCCACATGACATGAAATTGCAAGACAAGCTTAAGGGGTAGTATGAACAAAATTAGAGCCATAGCCTGGCAATGTTTTCTGTCAGTAGGGTGCACATCTCTTTCACCGTGCAAATATCACCTATATCACATAAATACCCATAGCACACAATTATATAAAGCCTATGTAATAGATTGATATATTATGAAGATAAATATATGGATGTAAGCATTAAGAGTGTACACCTGCTAGAATCCTTCACTCAGGTTCGATCACAAGAATTCAGATCTTGCCTTGCTTTCCTAGTTCTTCAAAGATGAGGATAGACAATAAATTGGGACACCAAGCAGACCTCACACAGTCTTATGGACCTAGATGGATCACTACGGCAACCCAGCCATCAGCACAGCACATCACCGCACCGAGCCAACCCAGTTCGGTCTCTAGAGGAACTTGGACGCCGTGTATAAAAGCTCTAGCAAGTCGTCGCTTTGACGTGGATGAGGGTTCGGGGAAGAGGGATGGTGCCAGGTCCACGAGAGCAGCACCCAGTGTAACACGTCGTCCTGTATAAGTGATAGAGGTTCTCAAAATAAAATATAAGTCACTCAAGATCGAGTAACTGGAACAGTTGCGATGCTGATTGACTTACCGTTTTCATCCAGGGGTCCAGACTGAGCTTGTATGACAGGGATATTATCGGGAAGATAAACTCTCAGTGGGACATTTCGAACCCCGTTTCCGTCCGGCATACGATCGATCGACGAGTTCGAAGGCTGCGATGGTGCCATCGGTGCTGAGTGGATACTTGAAGGCGAGGGAGGAATGGGTACCAGTTTGCTGGCCACGAGCCAAAACTTGTCGAAATCGTCTGGCATGAGATGGGAATGCGGGAAACGTAGTAGGGTAGTAGGTAACAAAAGAGATGAATAAGCAATCTATGGCATCATGTATTCTGAAAATAAAACAAGCAAACGTTCTACCAATCCTTCCCATAGGGATTCTGCTTCTCTTTGTCTCAAATTGGTCACTCTTCGGGTGCTGCCCCATCGTACGAAGTCTGCTTCCTTGATCTATGTAACCAATTTAGCATCGCGAATCTGTCACCCGTTAAATGATTCCTGTCGCAGGATCACTCAGCTCACCTGGCTCATAAATGCTTCTCGACACACCGCGACACTATTTGGAAGTAGCCCTTTGTCGGCTGGGACAGGATTAAGGTGCACGGTCACTTGAAGGGGCAGTCCTAAGGATGAGGAAGGTAGTGATGCCAGGAGGGTGTCGTAAATCAATCCGACCGGCCAGTGCCTGTAAAGCAAACATCCAATAGACCCAGTGAATTAGTATAGATTAGTGAAGCTGCAGGTGTCGGGCAAAAAGAATGATGATGAACCATTTTAAAGCTACTTTACTAGAAGCATGCTCAAACCAAATATTTTCCTCCTTCAGTGTAAATAGGGCGTTATCATCCAAACAAAGGCCGATCAGATTGGTCTTGACGATCGGGACCAGAAGGCTAAGGTAGGACATCCTGGGAGCCGAAGTCTAGCAAGCAAAAAAAAAAAAAAAGCAGAAGAGAGGCGAACACGCCATGTTCGTGAGCTGAAAGGATTCGAGGATTGAACCAGGATCATCTCACCAACGTAGAACGCCTCAACCCCTCGATCAGACCCGGGCGGGAGTTCGCTGGGCTCCAGCATGAAACACAGCGGAATCGAGCCTTCCCAAATCAGGCTGCGGAGGGCTGTCGGCGAGCTCTTGCCCATGGAATGTGAGTTGGATGGGTCCATCGTCAAACTTATGTAGTGCTGGTCCAGTTCCTTTTCAAGAAATGCGGGGACGCTTGTGAAAGCCAGCCGGGAGCGAATAAGAAATGTCTGTCTGCTGAGCTGCGGTTGATTGCGATAGTGGGCAGTCCTCTGGTTCTGGTTCTGGTTCTGGTGTAGTGGTTCAGTTTCGCCGGCGTGGGTGGTGAACCGACTCAAGTGTTTTCGGGTTGCAATTCGGTCACCGATACCCGAACGAGACTCCGGAGGAGACTGAGCGGACGTCCCGGGGAGTACACACGCAGCACCCCCAATCTACCCCAATATCTGATACAAACTCATGAGTCATAGCGGCAATATATCTTTTGTTTGTAAAGACACTTTATGCCGAAGACCTAAGACATCATTCTGACTTGAAAGCCATGAATCAAAATCTAAAACTCGGCCGGATCAAAATGAAGTCAGTACAGCTTCGCCCATTTCTCAACATGCCCCGGAGCCTGCGCTGTGGGTCTGGCCAGGTCCAGACCCTGCCCAAACCTCGGGACAGATCAGGAGCCTTGTAGCAGGATTTGGATCCGTGGCTGAACTACAAGGTATATAGCCAAACTCAAATCTTCTAAAAAGATCGCTGCTTTGGAATGTCAAGCTCTACATACCAAGCTTGCAAAAAGGCATCTTTTTGCACCACCATTTTCGATGACTCTTGATCTGTAAATCCAGATGCATGTATGGGCTAAGGAAGTCAGGTGGAAGGGACTCAGAGACCACTTGGGCCCTTCACCAAGGCCTCAAAGATGCGTATGAATATGGCGGATGGCATCCGCAGGGAGGTGCCCAGAACATGGTGAGAGCAATCAGACAGGTCAGGTTTGGACAGGTGCCCCCAAAATAACCAGCAATTTTGGGTTGGGGTGCTTTCCTCAGGAATCAGTACTGGCCTGTACAGTGCCTTGCCAGAAAGATCTGGCGCATTTTGTTGAAGTCTAGTAGACCAACCAACATGCTTCAAGTCACGAGTCTTGGTTCAGGGGTGCAAAATGGGTTCAAAAGAATGAATCTGAAAAAAGAAATCAAATTGAAAACTATCTAAAATTTATACAATTGATTTCCTTTATGGCAGATTTTCAAAAACCTTTGATATTGTTTGAAAAAATCTGAAAAAATTTGGAGAGTATAGCCTGAGATCTGAGGGAAATGATAATAAATGAAAATTTTGCCCAGATGAAATATTGGATCACAGTGGTCAGCAAAACAGGGACAAAATTGGAAATTCAGTGCCTTAACCCCTTTGGGGATTCCCAGATGCCTCACTCCACAGTATCTAAAAAATCTATCAGTGAATTTTTCAATTTTTTCATTTATTTTCATTCTTTTCAGATGTCCAGCTGTGGCCTCTAATTTTTTCAGATTTTTTCAAACAATATTAAAGGTTTTTGAAAATCTGCCACAACTGAAATCAATTGTATAAATTTCAAATTGTTTTCATTTTGATTTATTTTTTAAGATTCATTCTTTTGAACCCAATTTGTACCCCTGAACCAGGATTGTGACTTGAAGTATCTTGGTTGTTCTACTAGACAGTACATGGCAGGACGTCTGGTTTGGCAATGTGACACCCAACCGGAGGGCCGGTGGCCCTGCAATTGGGCAACGTCACAATTAACATAATGCAAATGACAGTCACAGGCGCAACCCCTGGGACCGCCCCCTTGGCGTGCACCGCTACGTCCCTACTGGTCACTACCGGTCATGCTTATGCGTCATTGTGACAACGATCATGGTTTACCAAATTGGTAAATGCAGGGGGGCAGGGTCTGCAGCCCCTAAAAGATGGCTGCACAGAGAGTCAAACTCACAGAGCACTGACCTCATGTTTTTGTACTGTCATCATTGGTGATCAGCCATGACCGTTAGGATAACAAGCACTATATAACAGTCCTTGGTGGAACGGGATATCACACCAATTTTCTGCACAGCACTGCAAGGAAAACTTGCTCAACTGCTGCCAGTTGACGTGCAGAACACTCAAGTTTGACTCGAGTTTCACTCGTGGTGCGCAGTGACTGTGCATCATGCACAGTCACTGTGCATCCAAGTGTGTTTTCAGTGCGACTCAAGTGATGCTCGTGTGACTGCATGTCAACTGGCAGAAGTTGAGCGAGTTTTCCTTGCAGTGCAGCTTACTACACTTGGATGACTCTTTTTCACTGAAGTTATTTTCTTTGAAAAAAAAAAAAGAAAAGGAATCAACTTTTCAGGTGACTCATGTCAAACAATCATGTCTGACAAAGTTTGTCATGAACAAAATTGTTGAGCTACCAGGTCACAATGACCGCTTAGGGCTGCCAATGGGACTGGCGGCAACCCCACAACCTTGCCGGAGTGGTGTTGTAGGCTACCGGGGTCGTGATGACCACAATGCCAGAAGTGGCCGTCATTAGGGCCACCGGGAGACGCCAATAGGACTGGTGTTGCCCCCCTGACTAGGTCAAGATCGCAACAATGACCAATTTTTTGGTGCGGTCACGGGTGTGCCAGAACTGGCTGTGCAACCCCTAAGTGGCTGGAACGCCCAAGGGATGTATTCCAAACTTTTGGAATCGTCCCGCCGTGTACAGCCAATCCCAAAAACTTTGCGAAGTGATCGGGGGCACCCCCGGCCCAGAAATTTTACTTCTTTTCTTTTTACGACACATTTTCACTGGACCATACAGGTCTGTATGAAACACAGCACCCCAGTCCCAAAAAGCTATCTTTTTTGTTTTTGGGACTGGATGGATGGGACCAGCACCATTTCAATCCTCTTGCAAAGTTACTGCTAGTCCATGTCACCTGGGCGCTGTTGCTCGCACCCGCAGGCAATTGCGGAGCCTGTGTGGGGAGAAGGTTGACTCCCTCAGCCTGTACATCCTGCCGTACAAGCTGTGTGGCACAATCATTTTTTGAAAAACTTGGTCCGGGGGGGCACCCCCCCCAAGGCCGCAATGTTTGTGGCACCGCTAAAAAAACCCATCCGGTGGGGTTGTCCGACACGGCATTGGACACGATTGTCCGATGCTATGTCGGACAAGCCTGTCCAACAGATTTGTCTGACATCACTGCCAGCATTAACTGGTCGAACACGCCGGTTCGAGCAGTGCTCGATCCGCCGTGTTCGACCAGTGATCGGACCGGCGTGTCCGACCGGCTGGGAAAGGCTTCGGTCGGACATGCCGGTCCGATCACTGGTCAAACGTGGCGGTTCGACCGGTGCTCGACCCGCCCTGTTCGACCAGTTAATGCTGGCAGAGTGCCAGCATTAACTGGTCAAACGCGGCCATTCGAGCACCGCTCGAACCGCCGTGTTCGACCGGTGATCGGACCGGCCTGTCCGACAGGCTCGGAAGAGCATCGGTCGAACCCCGCCAAGCCGATCACTGGTCGAACATAGCGGTTCGAGCACAGCTCGAACCGGCGTGTTTGACCAGTCAATGCTGGCAGTGCATGGGATCAGACAATTCTGTCCGACGCCATGTCAAACAAACCTGGTTTGATGGGTTTGTCCAACATGGGATCGGTCAATTGTGTCGGATCCCATGTTGAACAACAATGTTCAATGAGTTTGTCCAACATGGGATCAAACAAGTTGTTTGATCCCATGTTGGACAACATCTGTCTGATGAGTTTTTACTCATCGGACAGATTGTTTGATTCTTTTGAATCAGTTGCCGAGCAGGCCGGCAGTGATTTGCTTGGAAGAACCTGCTTGGATATCTTCGCTGAGCAGGCCAATGACCTGCTTGGCAAAGAGCTCGCAAATAGCAGGCCAGCCTGCTGTGAGCTCGCCGGGTAGGCTGACAGGCCAGCCTGCTCTGAGCTTGCTGAGCAGGCCACTAACCTGCTCACAAAGAGCAGGTCAAATGACCTGCTCTATGTGAGCAGGTCATTTGACCTGCTCTATGTGAGCAGGTCATTTGACCTGCTCTATGTGAGCAGGTCATTTGACCTGCTCTATGTGAGCAGGTCATTTGACCTGCTCTATGTGAGCAGGTCATTTGACCTGCTCTATGTGAGCAGGTCATTTGACCTGCTCTATGTGAGCAGGTCATTTGACCTGCTCTATGTGAGCAGGTCAATGACCTGCTTGCAAAGAGCAGGCCGGCCTTCTCCAAACTTGCCGAGCAGGCTGGCCTGCTCTGAGCTTGCCGAGCAAGCCAATGACCTGCTTGCAAAGAGCAGGCTGGCCTGCTCTGGGCTCACGGAGAAGGCCAATGACCTGCTCGCAAACTGAGCTCGCAAAGCAGGCCAGTGACCTGCTCGCAAACTCAGTTTGCCAGGCAGGTCACTGGCCTGAGCTTGCCAAGCAGGCCATTGACCTGCTTGCAAACTGAACTCGTCACTGGCCTGCTCGGCGACTGATTCAAAAGAATCGAACAATCTGTCCAATGAGTAAAAACTCATTGGACAGATGTTGTCTGACATGGGATTGAACAAACTGTCCGATCCCATGTCGGACAAATTCATCAAACATTGTTGTTTGACACGGGATCAGACACAATTGTCCGCTCCCATGCTGGACAAACCCATCAAACCAGGTTTGTTTGAAATGGCATCGGACAGAATTGTCCAATCCCATGTTGGACAGGCTTGTTTGACATAGCATCGGACAATTGTGTTGGACAACCCCACCGGATGGGGTTTTTTTAGTGGTGTGGGATTGGCTGTGCTTCAACAAAATGTGCCAGATCTTTCTGGCGAGGCACTGTACAGCCAATCCCACAAAGCTTGCGGAGTTGAGGGCCCCCCCCGGCCCAGAAATTTATTATTCATTATTTTTGCACCACACTCAGAATGCGCCACCAGACCTGTACCACACAGTACATGGCCTGTATCGGAAGAAACTCAAAGCGACTCCGGCAGCTAGACTGCCCACCCCTCCCGCCCTCCCACAACCCACCCGATCAGGCCAAAAAAAAAAAAAACCAGTCAACTCAAAAAACCCCCAAATACCAAAACATCCTGATTGATCAACTCCAAAAAAGGTACATACACTTTTATTTGACGTCAAAGAAATTGCAATTGTCTTAATCACATCATTTCGTTAGTCCAGAAGATCACACTGAAAGCTACACTGAGGAAAAAACCCAATTGCATCAAACAATGTGAGTCATTCTTAAATTTCTTTCATTTTGTTGATTCTTTTCCAATCACTTTTTCTGACGGCATTCTGTCCCCATGCAATGTGGAACTACTCTTTTTAGGGAGAATAGAGCTTGAGAGGGAATAGTTGCTTGAAGGGATGCCTCTCGGTTGTCTGGGAGAGTAAGGTAACAAGAATATAAGATTATGGACTCTTAAAGAATAAGGTGTGGCTGATAAGGATGTTTAGATATAGTTGGTAAAGGGTAATTGTATAATTGATGATTATGTTTATCTTCCAGGTTGTAATCAGACTGGGGGCTGGGATATATATGATACTAATAATTTCTCCAGGTTACTGGGGCTATGATATGTGCTAATTGCTTTATAATGTGTGACCAGTGATTTTCTCATGGGGAAGAAATGAGCAGGGAAGACAAGCCTATTATATAGGAAATATTGACAATTGGGGGAGTGGCCAAAATGTGGTTGTGTGAGGGATGAAACATATAGATGAAATGTGAAAAAGAAATGAGCATGGCTGACTTGTGGGCGATGGAAATAAATGGAAGGATGGAACAAGTGAAAATTCTATATACAAAGGCTGAGTTGTGGTTGATGGGTTGAAAAGTGGAAAATATGAGTAGTGGAATATTCCATGAGGTTGAGGACTATACAAAAGTGAAAATCTTCAAAGAAGTGGGATTGTGTTTCATGTGTTGGAATGTGGTTTGAGGATGTCTGGTGGATTCCTTGTTAAACTAGTGTGATTGATGTGTCTTGGCCAGGGCTTGTGATCCTTCTGTGATTGCTGAACCTTGAGTTTTGGACTTTCTAGCTTTTTTCTAAGGAAAGATTGGCTTACCACAGCGACAGGATGGAATACCTGAACAAATCCTCGTTTGAGGATAATGGCAAGTCCCAGGAGTCTTGGCTGACTCCTCTGCCTTGAACAACGAGGCACGCCCCCTCCTTGGATTCACACACTCAGGGCTTGCAAGTATTCCCCAGGAGCGCGGCGGCATTGGGTGCGTTCCCGTTGATCATTCCGGCCAGAAATGTGGCCGTCCCCAAGCAAAATGTACCGGTCCCATCCATGCCGACTCAAAGTGGGGCCGTCCCCGAGCAAATTGCCCCCCCTGCCATCTGGCGAGCCCACGCAAATCCCTGGACAACACTCAGCTGTGCCTACCCTTGGAGGCCACACCCATTTCCGTGGTTTTCCACCCCCAGGTTCCTCCACTTTGAATCCGTCGGCTCAATCGACTCCCAAGGACAGTTCCCAGCAAATCGGCGTGACCTATGTCTACCACACACCAACCCCTGGTGGACACACCCCATTCTGTGGATTCCCAGCCCCAGATTCCTTGACGCTGGATCCGTTGGATCAATCAGCTTCTCAGGTCAGCACCCAGCAGACTGCTCAGGAAAGCACCCAGCAGACTGCTCAGGACAGCTCCCAGCAATCCCATGTGTTTACGCAACACGGGGTCACACAGACCGTTCAACTTGACGACTTGCTTTACTTGCGATCAGTCTTGGCAGATCTCATCAAATCAACCCAACCTGCAAGCTCCTTGGCAAAGAAAGATATGTCCATGAAGGAATGGGAGAAGTACACCCTGTTGGCAGCGGACCTCTCACTCTACAACCTCAAGAAGTTCAAACTCAAGGTCGTTGCTAATTTGGGCAAGGGTCAAACGCACTTCCACAAGCTCCTTGAATCCCTGATCAGCCGCAGAGATGTCAAGTGGCAGGGAATTATTTCCAACAGCCAACAATACGGGCCCAAGAAGTTTGCCTTCCTTGCTTTCTACAAGTTTGTCGAGGCAGTCTACAAGGCCCTAAACAGCAAGGTAACAATCAAATTTACCATGGACAATCCACAGGGTAAGGCGAAGCAACTTGAGCATTTTATAAGTGCTTTCCTCAGCTCTATAGTAGACTCAATTGTGGTCCTGACTTTTGCTTTGTTCCCAGGAGCGTAGCGTGGAGGAGAATCTCATGTTGGCTTTTGAGGAAGACAAGGAGAGGATCCCTTTGGAACGTGAGGTGGTCCGCCTTGCTGGGAATGTATGTCGTTTCTTTGCTGCTTCAAATCTGCTGGCCGCCCTCTTTGGCTGATCAGCATTTTTTTTTAGCCCAAGGCCAACATATCACCAAATCCGGTCACACCCAAGGTGGCCAAACTCATGCAGCACATTGTGGCCAAGTGGGGGCGCAATGACGAGAAATATTGGATTGGAAACCTCAAAGATCAAACCGAATCGATGCAGATCACACAAAACCTTTTTCCCATCTGGGCACAAGCGTTATTACACAACCACAATCCGGAAGTCGCCCTTGATCACCCGCCCGCAACCAAAGCCTTTGTCTGGATCAAAAAGCATACTCCCAAGCTTGACGAACTCAACGGGAACCCGCCAGATACAACCAACGACATGGAACCGCCAAAGAGCCCTAGTGTGTTGCCCGATATCCCCCTTGGGGATTACCCAAGGGATCCCAGTCCTCTTCCTGAAAACCGTCTCAAAGACTTAGAAAAGGGACCATCCCCTGCCCCCCCTGCTCCCAGCTCAGACATAGAGGTAGTCCAGGGCAGCGGCAACCCGGAGGATACAAGTTACAAGTCGCCGATTGCGCTCGATTCATCGCAACCCAGGTCACCTGACGGTACTCCTTTGCACATGTATGCTTGTAGCCCGAGAAATGCACGCAGCCCAACCGGAGATCTCATAGGCGACGCAAGACAACGTCTCAGCGTCCAGAGAGGTGAGAGGGGCCATTGTGTGCCATCTGTCCCGCCAATTTGCAAGCGACCAGGTTTGCATGGATCTCTCACTCCTCAAAACACTAGGATCATTTCGGCTGCCAGCAGAGCATTAACTTGGCCCAAATTCCTTGAACACTGCAGCTTTGCAAGTATCAACATGGCTGCCTGGGGGTTGATTCAATTGAATCATATCCCCCACTGGAGCTTCTTTTTGACCACCTCTGTCCAATCCCTCATGCAGATGATCTTTCCATTTCCTGAGGCCACCACTCAACAATTTATGTATGGTACAAACACTATGCCCCCAAAGTATTTTGAGAACAACTGAGACTTGTTCCTATCCCTATTAGTTTTCCCAAAATCACCTAATTAATAGTTGCTGCTGTTTTTCTTGTCTGTTTTCTATCTATTCCTTTCCTGATTCCACTCCTGCTGGTTCTCCATGTGTCCCAAGAGTTTCACGTGCCTCCGCAAGTAGTCTCCTTACTGTGGCTTATCTGAACCCATCTACTCCTTGTTAGGATGCAATACAAGATCATATCGATTGATTTACACTCTTTTTATTATCATTTGTGATCTTACCTAAAGACCAAAACCCACACTTTGAGCTTACCTCAAGAACAAACCCCTCATGGTAAGATATGCAAGAAGTGTGCAAGATATGCAAGGGGTTTCATCTTTGCATGCTGATTCTTGGGCATGCTGTGTTTGCTTGACTAATGACTGTTTAGACTAAAGTCATTGGTCTGCCTGTGTCTCTAGGGAGCTCATCGTGAAGGGGGGCTAAGGAACGGCTCAATTGAATCTCAGAAAAGGAGTCTTAATTGATCAAACTCCATTGTGAATCCCATTGGACAACAAAATCACGTAGGTAGAAAACAAAAATATGTTGCTGGCGTTGTGGTGTGCTATTTTGGTTTCAAGTATCAAATGTGGTAAAAAGGACCAATTCTTATATAAAATAGGTATAAAACTAGATATATCACTACATAATAAAAGATTTCAAACAACTGAAGTGTTTCATTTCATGATAAGTAAATGTTCTAATACAAAAGTTGTGTACATGAAAGCTAGAATGATTCTATTTAGAGAAGTGAAGAAATACAAAGAAGCATGTCTCTATTACCTGAAGGCAGATCTTAATCTGCAAGACTAGTTAACAGACGAAAGCACACTTGAGCGCTGCGACCAATCTATTGCGTTGCGAGATGTTGAGCTGTTCAGAGTGATACATGTTCTTGTTAGTTTTGCTGTTCTCCACAACAGATGATTTTTGAACGATAGTTGTGGTTTTACATTACAGTAGTACTCAAGGTTATTTCCAGCAAAGCTACGTTGTTCAACCTATGCAATCAATTAATCGTACTGGTTATGACAGTAGGGTTGGTTAGCTGTATTGAGCGCAACGCGTTGCAGTTTGTAAACATACCAATTGGCTGTGTTTGAGTGCGCAATGCGAGTTCGGTTGAGTTTGCGTTGTTGGGTTGTGTGCTGAAGATGTTTGTGAGAAAGGAAAGTTGTTAACGCTCTATCTCGGCGCTTGATCACGATCCAGAGTCTCACCTTGAGCTCTGTGATCTTTGATCATCAACTTCAGGCATGACATCATTCACGTCATTATTCCCTTTTTCGCGCGGGTGTTTATGAGCAACTTTGTTGCACGATTCTGTGTGAAGAAAACATTGTTTTGCATCAGCACAGTTATTTCAGGTGACAGCATAATTATGTAGTTACCTTCAGCTCTCCTCTTTAGAGGGTTTGGACTGGGATAGACATTGCTATTCCAACAGTCCTCCTTACTTTGAGTCGTCAGATTTGAAGTAGACTCCGAACGCGCCGTAATGCCCAGAACTTGCAGAGAGCGTTTGATCGTACATCGCCCCACTGATTTTGTGAGGAAATCTGCCGGGTTGGCGTCGGATTTGATGTAGAAGAGATTCAGCAGGTCAGATTGGACATGTTCCCTCACAAAGTG
Organism: Puccinia coronata f. sp. avenae; assembly: GCA_002873125.1. Taxonomy (NCBI): domain Eukaryota; kingdom Fungi; phylum Basidiomycota; class Pucciniomycetes; order Pucciniales; family Pucciniaceae; genus Puccinia; species Puccinia coronata. The sequence continues at coordinate 51,490 of PGCI01000135.1, read as the reverse complement.
AAGGCAAATCTCCATGTGTTTTGTACAAAACACATTCTGAGACGTTTTGGATTTAGCTAGATCGATTGCGGCCTTGTTGTCCACAAAGATCATAATGCAAGACGGCAATGGCAAGACTTCCTTTTCTTTGATCAGATTTGCCAGCCACACAATTTCTCTGCTAAGGTCGGAAAGCCCCTTGTATTCCGCTTCGGCAGACGACAGAGAAACAGTTTCCTGCTTGCTGGCTTTCCAAGACAGAAGGTGATTGCCAGTCATAGCAGCAAAGCCGGTGACGGAACACCGAGTGATGAGGCAGTTTCCCCAGTCCGCATCGACGTAGGCCTTGAGACTACATTCAGCTTGCTTTTGGTAAGTCAAACCAATATGGTGTGTACCGCCGACGTAGCAAAGCACTTGCTCCGCCGCTGTGTAGTGAGTGAGCCCGGGATTTTCGAGAAATTGCGACAGGGCGCTCACAGCATAGGCTATGTCCGGCCTGGTGAGAATGCTCAGGTAGTTGAGCGAGCCTACGATGGATCAAAAATTGAGATCCAAACGCTGGAAGGCAGCGATATCCTGAGCTGTGGCCTGCTTGAATTGAACTCTGGGGCTTACACTACAAACATTTGCAACTCTGCCCAGAAAGAAAATGTAAAATTGGGATGGGCAAAACATATACCCAATTTTACAGAAAATGGTCAGAAGTGAAAAATAAGCTTTACTGAGCATGCTCAGCATTTTTTTGTTTTTTTTTTTAGAAACTGAGCAGAAATGATTTTTATTCATTATGGCAACTTTAGGGTATTTTGCTGAGCATGCTCAGTTTTGCTCAATTTTTATTACTGAGCCATTTTGTTGAAAAAAGTTAACATTTTGCTTAACCCAAACAGTAGTTTTTTCTTTAGGTGAAATTACAAATGTTTGTAGTGTTAGAGGGCAGGACGCCGGATGAGCGTCCAGCAAGTTGAATTGCGCCAACTTCCGTTTGATGTATTGGAGCTGGTTGATGGTGATGGCGTCTTTGGAGCGGTTGATATTCATCCCCAGAAGAAACTCCGCGTCGCCCATATATTTGATGGCAAATTCCCGGCCAAAACACGCACGGATCGGCCTCGGAAATGTGGAAACCAATGGAAGATAGGAAGGTAGAGAGCCGCTTGTACCATACCAGCGGGGCTTGCCTTAGGCTGTAGACAGCCTTCTTGAGTTGGAAGACGACATTCGGAGGACCAACATAACCAGGCGGAGGAAGGCAGGTGACCTTATCCTCCAGGGGACAAGTCAAGAACGCCGATTTGACATCGAGCTGGTGTATTTGCAGGTCGTTGTTGATGGCAAACAAAATGAGTAACCGCAGAGAGCAAGGCCTGCCTGTCGGGGCATATTTGGCGAAGAAGTCCAAGCCAAAGGTTTGTTTAAACCCCTGGACACAAATCCTGCCTTAAATTTGGTGACTTCATTTCCGGCGCCAAGCTTCTTGCCGTACGCCCATGTGAGAGGAATGGGGTTGTTGTCGGCGGTTTGGCAACAAACAATCCAGGCCTGGAAGTTGTCCATGTTGTCATATTCCTTTTTCTCAGCCTTGACCCATTTGGCAGCTTCACTGTCCTTCATGGCTTGAAGATGAGTCCGTGGCGCAATGGAAGCAAGGGCAACCCTTCTGGAGTGATTCAGGATATTGCCTTCAGATATGTTGCCGACAATAATTTTGTTGCCCAGTGGGCGCGGAGCCGTGTCAGCCGTGTGTGGCGGTGACTCAGCCGGGTCGGAAGCAGGCACGTCAGACTCCTCGGTGGGAAGTGGAGCATTGGAGAATGGAAGCTCGTCATCCCCGTGGAAGTTGGGGAGCGCGTTTTGAGGGTGCAAGTGGCCCTGCCATTGCAACTGAGAAGAGCAATGAGGAAAAATGTCCTCCTCGAAGTACGCGTGTTTTACTGGGAAGACCTCCTTGGTATCGAGCCGGACTACCTTGTAAGTAGAGTAGTCATTGGAGTAGCCTACGAGGGCCCCTTCCCATGCCACCGAGTCAAATTTAGTCTCACGTTTAGCCAATGGTTTGACTGACCACACTTTGCAACCAAAAGGGCAGAGGACGTGAATGTTGAGGTGTTTCTTGAAGAGGAGTTCAATAGGCAAAGCACGACTCTTGGATAGAGAAGGTAGACAGTTTGTTACTGCAACGGCCGCTTTAACCGCCTCTGGCCACCACTGAGGAGCCAGGTTGGACTGAACCAGCATGCATCTGGTCATGCCGAGAATGGTTTGATTGGCCCTCTCCGCCACTCCATTGTTTTGCGGGGTGTAGGGAGGAGAGACATTGTGTTGAATGCCACGACCGTCGAGCCATTCCAACAGGTGGTTATTGCAAAATTTGCCGCCACCGTATGTAATCAACTTTTTCAGCTTATGACCGGTTTGAGTTTCGTGGAAGACCATGAACTTTTTGATAGACTTGGCGGCCTCGCTTTTCTCTTTCAAGATGGTGGCGCTGATGTAACCGGTGTGCTGATCAACCAAGGTCAAGACGTACCTGGAGCCGCCGTTTGATGTTGGTGAGATGGGGCCGACAAGGTCTCCGTGCACTACTTCAAGAGGAGTTGTGGTTCTATCAAAGTGGGAGTTGAATGGCTTGTGCGTGAGCTTGCCCTTCATGCAAGAATTGCAGCAACACCCCTTGACAAGACTTTTGCCAGATGGAATGACCGCCATGAGTCTTGCTGACAACGCGTGGCCTAAGCGGTTGTGCCATTTGGTGAAGCCGGAGGGTTCCTTGATCAAGCTAAGCATTGCAGATGTCTCATAGGGAAGAGGAGTGATGTCACCGTTGACTTCGAAGAGCTGATTGGTGAGGTCCAAGTCAAACAGCTTCTCGTTGTCGTTTGAGATTACCTCATAGGTGCCACTGGTCCTCTGAATAACGATTTTTCAATCAATAAGTTATAAGGACAAGATCAAGTTGCAAGTAAGATTGGGTACATATAGGGCGTCGTCAAGCGTGATGATTTTTCCGGTAGACATTTGGAATTTCACCGTTCCCTTCCGCGTTGCTGTGAGTTGCTCGCGGGACTTGCCATCACCAGTCAATATGTAGACATGAGTAGGTGCGCTGTTAGTGAAGTACTCCAGCGAGTTGAACATATGACTGCTGGCGCCCGAGTCAAGGACGGCGTGAAGCTTCTTTTCACTGGACATAAGGGTTGTGCTGCAGTAAGTGAATGAAGGCATGGCGTTGTCTTCATCTTCTTCATTGTGCGAGCTGGTTGAGTGATGATGGTCCGCGCCTGAAGGGTTGGTTTCAGCCATTTTGGCGTTTGCCGATGACGAGTCTGTGGTGCGGAATCTTTTAGGCATTGTTTTTGGATTGTCAAACCAACACTGGCTTTGCTTGTGTGGTTGCGTGGGGTCGTGACCGTTCTGGCATGGATAGTTGCCTTTACGTTTGCCTTTCTGGTTGGTTTTGGAAGATAGAGCCAAGGAGGAACCAGATAATTCGGCCTTCTCGTCGAGCTTCATCGTCGTTTGTTCATGGACGGCGAAGGTACACAACTTCTCCAATAGACAATAGGGATCGGAGACAAGAGATTCATCCGTCATGAGACTCTCCATCAAGGCGTGTTTGACAGTGGTGACTCGACTTATAATACAAGCAGCAAAAATCTTGTTTGTTACGTCGTATCCAAGTGTCTTGAATTCACCAAGACAGTCCATGCATTGATTGACGTAAGAGATGAGCCCTTGGTCGCAGTGAATGGTGTCCCAGCAACGCCATACTTTGCAGAGAGAGAAAATGGACTTTGAGGCATACTTCTTCTTGAGCGTTGACCATACTAGGTGTGGAGTCAAGTCGGAGGATAATTTGAAAATGGAATTGTATACTGAGTCGTCCACAACAGCGCTTAGATGAAAAAGGGCGCAGGATGATTTGCCTTCATGATCTTGTCGAAAAGGGGGTTGTTGCTCATAAAGGCAAACTTCCAAGAGTTGGCAAGCGTTTAAGAAGAGGCGCATCTTCAATTCCCAGATGGAGTAGTTGTCACCTTTAAGTTTGGGAATTGAGCTGATGCCCTTGTCATCCATGCATGGCGTCTTTGCGTGAGAATGGTTCCATTTCTAGCTGCCGATGTTAGATCTGCCTTCGAGTTTGATTGCGTGAATGAAATGATCGATTTGAGCCGTGGCGAGACTGTAAATCTAAAAGATTTCAAACAACTGAAGTGTTGCATTTCATGATAAGTAAATGTTCTAATACAAAAGTTGTGTACATGAAAGCTAGAATGATTCTATTTAGAGAAGTGAAGAAATACAAAGAAGCATGTCTCTATTACCTGAAGGCAGATCTTAATCTGCAAGACTAGTTAACGGACAAAAGCACACTTGAGCGCTGCGACCAATCTATTGCGTTGCGAGATGTTGAGCTGTTCAGAGTGATACATGTTCTTGTTAGTTTTGCTGTTCTCCACAACAGATGATTTTTGAACAATAGTTGTGGTTTTACATTACAGTAGTACTCGAGGTTATTTCCAGCAAAGCTACATTGTTCAACCTATGCGATCAATTAATTGTACTGGTTATGACAGTAGGGTTGGTTAGCTGTATTGAGTGCAATGCGTTGCAGTTTGTAAACATACCAATTGGCTGTGTTTGAGTGCGCGATGCGAGTTCGGTTGAGTTCGCGTTGTTGGGTTGTGCGCTGAAGATGTTTGCAAAAGAGGAAAGTTGTTAACGATCTATCTCGGCGCTTGATCACAATCCAGAGTCTCACCTTGAGCTCTGTGATCTTTGATCATCAACTTCAGGCATGACGCCATTGACGTCATTATTCCCTTTTTCGCGCGGGTGTTTATTAGCAACTTTGTTGCACGATTCTGTGTGAAGAAAACCTTGTTTTGCATCAGCACAGTTATTTCAGGTGACAACATAATTATGTAGTTACCTTCAGCTCTCCTCTTTAGAGGGTTTGGACTGGGATAGAAATTGCTATTACCACACATAATCCAACTCTACAAGGTCCTAAACCCATAATTACCCACCAGAAGCACTTAGTTCTACATGCATAATCCATACCCCCTATATACATTAGTACATATATACATAGCTAGCATATTTTATTATCTCTTAGTTTTATGTCATTTCCTTTATCTGGACAACTTGTGGTACTCAGACCTCGAACCGGCCAACTTGTGGTATTCAGATTCCAACTGGCCAACCTGTGGGATTCACTCAACAGGCTCTGACCAATCAGGACTCACGGTTCAGCACACTCAATTTCAGTCATCAAGTTCTGACCAATCACATGCCACGGTTCAGTTCACTCAATTTCACCCAGATTTGACCATCAGTTCCTGACCAATCAGAACTCAGGATTCAGCTCCAACCAATCGGCACGCATGGTTCAGACATCAATTTCTGACCAATCACAGATCATGGTTCAGTTCATCACCAGCAAAAATGTCTCATCTCAGATCACCACCAGCAAAAATGCCTCATATTTCAATATAAAAGGAGGGCTTCTCACCCCCTTCCAACATCATCCGACCAGGAAAAACCTGCCGGCAACCACCATCTCACTCACCACTCATCCATCACATTCTCCAGAACTCACCACAACCCTTATAAAGTAGTCTCGTGGTGTGTTTCTTAATCAGGTAGTCCAACAAAGTCTTTCATACCTTGTGTTAGCCAAGGGAATATTCAACTATATAGGAACCTCTCTTAAGTAAAGGTTAAGAAAGAGGACACCATAACCCTGAATAGTTCACATATTATTAGTTTCATCTATTCCATCAAGTTGTGAAGATGTGGTTCTGCTTCATATGGCTTCATCATATTCACTGGTGTCTACATTCATATCACCTGTCACTACAGGCTTCACCCATCATTCAAGGGTACTCATTTGACACCAGTGGCGTCTATTTACCCACTTCCAGCCATTCATGTACAAGCGTCCTTAGCACAGTGGTTAGTACACTTGACATGGATATCAGTGACGTGGGTTTGACTCCCACAGGACACATAATATTTTAAGATGTTTCGCAGGTTATGAGCCCAGCGCTACCGCGTGACTTCTGAGAGTATTATGTTGCCTTGTCATGATAAACCCCTACAAAGCATGGGGTGCTGTGAAGATGTGGTTCTGCTTCATATGGCTTCATCATATTCACTGGTGTCTACATTCATATCACCTGTCACTACAGGCTTCACCCATCATTCAAGGGTACTCATTTGACACCAGTGGCATCTATTTACCCACTTCCAGCCATTCATGTACAAGCGTCCTTAGTACAGTGGTTAGTACACTTGACATGGATATCAGTGACATGGGTTCGACTCCCACAGGACACATAATATTTTAAGATGTTTCACACAAGTCATAAACATAAAACAACAGAAATATTTCACTTATTTCATTCATCATCTCCATAAGTCACTTCCACTCCATATTAACCATCATCAGCTCTCAACACTCTTCCAATAATTACAAACTATCAACACTTCACTTAGGATTAGTATATGGATCATCTTGCTCATAGGATTTCCATCATCACTTCCACTTTTTCACTTATCTTATTATAGTGGTCCTGATATTGCTGGATACAAAAGTTGATCTAGGTCTGATAGAGACTGCTACATATAAGCTTTCTTTATCATTAGTTTAGCCACAACAATAAATAAAAGTTGTTGTGTTAGCTCTTTTTAGTACATTAGAGGGGTAGGTCTTTCAAACCACCCGTAACAGTTATAATATTTTCATACATACTAGGAATATTATCTTCTGTTATTTCCCCCTCACAGAAATGCCAATCCATCCCAAAAGGAGTTCTCACAGTGTCTCGCGTCACAACAGGGAAAAAAAGAAGGTAAAAAGTAAACCAACGGAAGAAAAAAACAAAGCTTGGGAGAATGGTTGCTATTTATTAGATAGAGAGCAACACACACTCAGGCGGGTTAGTTGCAACTTCTGAACAAGCCGGCCATGAGATTAGGAGTGCAGATCTCTTGGAGAAGGGCCTTGATTCTAGCGGGGTCCTTGTCTGTTCCTGTGAGTAGGTTGCACCGTTTGATCTGAGATTTCATAACGGAGAACACCTTCTCGATCGGATTCATGTCTGGAAAATACGGCGGCAGGTATTTCAGAAGAACACCTCGTGCGTTGCAAAGTTCCTGCATCTGGCCACCGATGTGGATCCTGGCGTTGTCCATGATTAGGACGCTGTTGGGGCCCGGGAATGGACCCATGTTGGGGAGCTGATAGGGTATAAAGAACACATGAATCAGCGGGATGAATTGGCTGAGTTGAAGGGCAGCAGACTTACCAGCTGTGTCTCCAAAAAATGTTTGAGATCCAAACGGCACACCGTGCCTTCTTGAGCAATGTCTCCAGGGACACTGCTGGGAGCACACTGATCCGGTTGGCCGTTGTAGGACTCCTTTTGGGACAAATGTTATATTTGGTAAAGATCCGGCTGGGGGAAATAAACTGTGTTACTAGGTTGAAAGGCTAATACAACAGTTTACGGGTGGTTTATTGGCCTGCCCCTTTATAAATACTGCACTATTTGTAAGGAATCTCAAAATCAATAAAAGAGAAAAGAGATATGGCTGATTTCAAGATTGAACTACTTAAGTATAGTAGTCTCAATCAGACTTAGATCGATGAATCAATGAAACAAGTGGATGGTTCAACTAGTAAGATGGATAAACAACCCAGTGGGGTTAATTTATGTGGAGTGATGATGATGGAGTGATGAGATGATGTGGATGGTTGAATGGTATGATGGTGATGTGTAATGATCTACTACTATGGTTTGTTGTTGACTAATACTAATAAGCTGATAAGGGCTAACTTATTATGGTTGGTTGTTGTTGTTGATTATCTATGGTTGGTTTATGTTGTTGACTAATCTTTAACAAGATAATGATGGCTAACTTATTATGACTTATGACTGTTGTTGACTGACTAAATAAGCTGAAGATGGCAAGCTTATTGAGGATGATGGTTGGTGACTAATACTACCACTAATCTTGGCCGCTAATAATAAGAGAACGGGGACAACTGTAACTTATTATAAGGGTTGGGTGGTTGGTTGATTTACTAACTGAACAGCTCTAACACTTTGACTTATGATGACTGACTTTAATTTACTGACTAACTGACTGACTGATTGGTTGGTGATGGGGTGATGTTCCATGACGGGGGGGAAAGGAAAGTCCTGGTGAGAGAGGCCCTCCTTTTGCAGAAAAATATGAGGCATTTTTGCTGGTGGTGATCTGATTTGAGGCATTTTTGCTGGTGTGAACTTGAGAACTGCACAGCCTCATGCGGGTTGTGCATAAATTGAGCTATTTTTGCTGGTGGTGAGGATCTGGGTTGCACAGCATTTATGCGGGTTGTGCGTAAATTGAGCTGATTTTGCTGGTGGTGAAGATCTGGGTTGCACAGCATTTATGCAGGTCGTGCGTAAATTGAGATGCTTTTGCTGGTGGTGAAGATCTGGATTGCACAGCATTTATGCAGGTCGTGCGTAAATTGAGCTGCTTGTGCTGGTGGTGAAGATCTGGGCTGCACAGCATTTATGTGGGTTGTGCATAAATTGATTTATGTATGCTGCCTCTGCAGATGCATGTGCATGTAGCCTATGTAGATGTGTATGTATTTAGCCTATGTAGATGTGTATGTATGTAGCCTATGTAGATGTATATGTATGTAACCCATGTAGATGTATATGTATGTAACCTATGTAGATGTATATGTATGTAGCCTATGTAGATGTATATGTATGTAGCCTGTAGGTTTATATGTAAGTAGACTCTGTATATGTATATTTATGTGTTAAGGTCACTGTCAGAGAGAGAAGGACTAGCCGCCGGGTCTGTATCTTGGTCTATAATGTAGATTGCAAGATGAGGGGAGTAGATGGATCTCCCCTCCTCACAGGTCTATGGTGTAGGACCCGTGACATGTACTCAACACTATCGCGTACATGACATGCTCATAAAATCATCCCCACTCTAATGCACAAGCCTCCCCCTTCCGTATACTCTTTGCCGTATTGTCTGAATTTGACCTCCTCCTCTTTTCTGGCTTTGCATTCTTCCCCCGGGCTGCATTAAAAAACCCCCTTGGGGAAAAAGCTGGCCCTCACCTCACTACAAACATTTGCAACTCTGCCCAGAAAGAAAATGTAAAATTGGGATGGGCAAAACATATACCCAATTTTACAGAAAATGGTCAGAAGTGAAAAATAAGCTTTACTGAGCATGCTCAGCAATTTTTTTTTTTTTTTAGAAACTGAGCAGAAATGATTTTTATTCATTATCGCAACTTTGGGGGATTTTGCTGAGCATGCTCAGTTTTGCTCAATTTTTATTACTGAGCCATTTTGTTGAAAAAAGTTAACATTTTGCCTTAACCCAACAGTAGTTTTTTCTTTAGGTGAAATTACAAATGTTTGTAGTGCCTCTGCCGTTGCCTTTTCCTGTTCCTTGAGGATGCTTCTGGTTGCACCGTGTTGAATTTGTCTACAGCGTCGCGGCAGTTGTTCAAGTTTGTTTCTGGATCCCACGAGTTGTCCGCTGGTCCATAGCCCTTCCAACTAACTAGGTACTGTAGGGTCTTCCCCCGCTTCCTACAGTCCAGGATCTCTTTGACCTCCCACCTGCCATTTCCCTCTATCACCACCGGCTCCGGGGCTACGTTCCTCCGCTGGTCAATGGTATCTACGTTGTGCCGTCGGAAGACTGGGTGTACGCCCTTCATGGAGAGAGGGAGTGTCAGTTTGTATGCAGACGTCAACACTTGAGAGCAAATGGGAACAGGCCCTAGCCAACGGTGGCCCAGTTTGGGGCACGGCCTAGTGGTGCTGATCTGGCCCAACGTGCCACCTTGGCGTGTCGCGGACGTGCCGGTTGAACTGTGTTGCCATTGCCTCTTGTGCTGCTGCCAGGCATTCCCTCAGCTTGTCCTGCACTTGCGCCAGTAGTTCTAGTCGCTTTTCTACTGCCGGGATGCATTGCTCCGCCGATGGGATGCCTCCCAGGCTCAGGTGGTAGCCATAGTTCTCCCAAAATGGCGACGTCCCTGACAACGCATGGTTGTTGTTATTGTACGCAAACTCAGCAATCGGTAGTAGGCCTTCCCAATCGTCCTGGTGATACTGGACATAGTGTTGAAGGTACTGCTCTACCACCTTGTTGGCTATCTCAGATTGGCCATTGGTGCGGGGGTGGTAGGCGGTCGACGGCTGCAGTTTGATCCCCAGGCGTTCATTGAGTTCCCTGGTGAGCTGTGAGATGAACACGCTGCCCCTGTCCAATACAATCGTTTTCGGGGTGCCGTGGAGTTTCCAAACGTGGTGCATCATCAGATCGGCCAGCTGGCTGGCGTCCATGTCTTTCCGGCAGGGCAAAAAATGTGCCATCTTGGTCATGCGGTCAACCACCATCAATATGCTCTTGCATCCGGCGGACGGCGGGAGGTCCGTGACCATGCCATAGCTGATGTCCGTCCACGGGCCTGCGGGTATGTGCAAGGGTTCTAGGGTTCCCATTGGCTTCATGGTGGACGATTTGACCCGTTGACATGAGTTGCAGCCCGCCACATAACGGTTGACAAATCGTTTCACCAACGGCCATGTGAAGCACCGCTTCACTAGAGCTAGTGTTTTGGCCTGGCCGGGGTGTCCCGCCAACCGGCTGTCATGCCGGCTTCGTACGATCTGGTACTTGACCGTGTCATCTGCGGGTACTTTGATCCGTCCTCCCGAGTAGACGACCCCATCCTGGACTGAGTAATTGGGCGCTGCCTGCCCCTTGAGTATTTGGAATAGGCGTGGGTCCATCGGTGTCAGTCTTCTGATGTCATCAATGATGCTAGAGTCAGGGTATGACGTGGAATCTGTCACTTTTCTACTGTCTGGGTCCACTCCCAAGACATCCACATGGAACCAGTGCTCGGCGTTGTCCAGCTCTATTGTCTCGTCCTGGAACCACCCTTCAAATTTGGAGATTTTGGCAAAATTATTCTTGCTGATGTTCTTGGGGTGTAATAGCTGTCCAAAAGTCAGCCTGTCCTCTTCCTTGGGGGCCAGGTCCGGGCTTCGGGACAATGCGTCCGGCTTAGATGATTGCCTTCCCGGTCGGAATACAATTTCAAAATCAAAACAGCCCATTGTCTCGGCCCACCAAGCTTGACGTCTGGTAAGCGCCTTGCTTGTCATGAAACTTTCAAGGTTGCAATGGTTGGTGTACACGATGGCTTTGAGTCAATGAGGGTTACCTTCCAAATAGTGGTGCCACTCCTTAAACGCCGCAACAATGGCCAGGAGTTCCTTGTGAAAAATCTTGTAGTTCCGTTTGGATTTGATCAGGGAGCGTGACAAGAATGCCACTGGGTGAAGTGCGCCATCCCTTTCACACACCTGGGACAAGACTGCCCCCAGCGCAAAATCTGAGCAGTCACATTCTAAGGTGAATGGCCTATAGGGGTCGGCAATCTTGAGTATTGGGGCAGTGGTGAACACCACCTTCAGTGCTTCAAACGCCGCTTCGCAGGTGTCATCCCAGCAGAAAGGGGTCTTTTCCTTGGTCGGGTCATGGAGTGGGCAAGTCGTCTTTGAGAAATGGTCGATGAACCGCCGGTAGAAATTGGCAAATCCTATGAATCTTTGTAGCTCCGCCATGTTCCAAGGGGCGGGCCAATCTGTCACGGCCCTGACCTTGCCAGGGTCCATCTGGATCCAATTGCAGGAAATCAGTAGGCCTAGGTACTCCACCTCTGCCCTTGAAAACTCACATTTCTCCGGCTTGATCCACAGTTGGTGTTTGCTCAGTGTCTCGAGGACGCTGGTGACCGTGGACTGGTGGTTGGCCCCACGTTGCGTGTAGATCATGATATCATCGAGATACGCGGCCACGTCCTTACCAATCCAGCCCAGGAGAATGTCCTGAATGAAATACTGGAAAAATCCTGGCGCCCCCGTTGGGCCAAATGGCATGGTTAAAGGGGCAAATTGGCCTGCATGGCAGACAAAGGCCAGTTTGTCTTCATCCCCTTCGGCCACCCTCAGGTTTCCGTAGGCGTTCCGTAAGTCTAGCTTAGTGAACATGTCAGCGTTCAGCAAGCTGTTGACTAAGTCCATCGTCAAGGGTAGTGGATACTTATTCTTGACGGACACTGCGTTCAGCTTCCGGTAATTGAAGCACGGGCGGAGGTTTCCATCTTTCTTTCCAGTGAATAGGACCAGCGCCGCCCACAGCAACGTGGTCCTTCGGATGGTGCCGCTAGCCAGTCCATCGTCAATCAGCTTGTTCAACACTTGGTGCTCCGCCGGTGATAGCGGGATGATCCTACTAGCTTGTGGCTGCGCTCCTGGTGTCAGCTCAACCCAAAAGTCATATTTTTGTCTTGGCGGCAGTGATTGTGCCTCCCTCTTCCGGAACATGCGGAGAAACCGGTGGTACGCTTGGGGTACTAATTCTTCAACAGGCCGTGGCTTGTCTGCCTTCCGGGTCTCTGCCGCCAGCTGCGCCAAAGTTGACCATGACGCCTTGGCGGCGGCTATAGCTGTCAGATGTTCCTGTTCTAAAGGGAGATAAATCTTTCCAGATGATTTGGTGAGCGGTATGAAGGGGGGGCCATTGAACTCACATTGCAGGAGTGCTACCGCGCAAGAAGCGCACACTCCCTCATCAGATATCCTAGCTTGCCTCCCGGGCTTCACGCCTTTGCGAGAGGGTTTTTTTGGATCCAATGAAACTGCGCCGGCAGTTGCAATGCTCCTGGAGTCGTCCCAAGTCCTTTCTGCATTCAAATCCAAAAGGGGATCCTGCTGGCCAGCTACCTCAGGTGAATGAGTGGTGATAAGAGAATCATGCTTACATTGCGGGGGTGCTAGCGTGCCAGAGACACACACCCCCTCGTCAATCATCCTAGCTTTCCCCCACGCTCCATTGGGGGAGTTGGGTGGAGATGACGAAGCCGCCTCGGCGACTGCAATGTCAAAGCCATCCGTCCGGAGACATTGGGTCTTCCAATCAATCAGGTGGCCAAAGCGCCTGATCCATGGCATCCCTAGGATGCCGTCGTATGCGTCCTTCAACCCCATTATGATAAACAGGGCCAATATCTGGCCGTGGTCGAGTAATAGGTCAATCTCAAAGCATGCGCGGCTGCGCGTGCTGTCAAAACCGGAGATGGTTCTGCTGGTGTGGGTTGCGTGCTTCATGAGCCCGCTTTTGCCGGCAAACTTCTCACTGAGCACATTATGCGTTGCGCCCGAGTCCACTAGGAATTGGGGGACGATGGGGTCTTGGGGGGGTGGCGCTGGCACAACTGGCCGGGACAACAGGAACGGACAAGAATATGTGGGGATCCATTGCATAACTACTTGTAACATAACTAGCTCCTATCGACACCGGGGGTTGCGCGTTGCTCAGGCGGGGCTCACCCTTCATGCCTGAGCGGCACCATTTTTTGAGGCGTCGGCTCTCCCTTCCTTCTTCAAGCATTCCGTGATCTTCTTAACCTCCTCCTCCAACGTGTCAATCCGCACCTTGTCCTTCCCCTTCCCCCTTCTGGTGCCGGTTGACGTCCCCTTCAATGGGCATTCTTGCAAGATGTGGCCGTGTTCCCCGCATCGGAAGCATAGTCCCTGGCGCATCATCTGTTGGCGGTCAGACTCGGATAATCTCGCGTTGAAGGCCGAAATATCCATAGCGTTGGGGTTGGCGGGCGCAACCGGGGTGGTTTGGCTCGCATCCGCCCCGTTGATTTTGTTGTCTATCTTCAACGCGAGTTGGGTTACCTCGGTAAGCATCTCAAAGGTAGTTCAGGCCAGAACCAGTGCCAGTCGGATGTCTTTGTGGAGGCCCTGCGTGTATTGGCTCACGAGAGTCGGGGCCTCCCATCCGCAGTTGTGGGCGTGGACCAAAAACGCGTGGGTATAGGCGGCGACCGACTTCGTTTGTTTCAGGGCGCGGAGGGCCTTTTCCGCCCGGGTCTTCTTCTCAGTATCGAAGTACATGGCCTGGAAGGCCACGGTGAATTCATCTTACCCCAATGGCTTGCTGGTGAAGATCCGCTGTGTAAACGGTTGGGCCCATTTGCTAGCAAGTCTGGTCAAGTAGGATAGTGCAAACACTACCTTACTAAGGTCGTTGGGGAACATGGTGGGGTTGAAGACGACGTAGAGCCCAACCTGGCTACCATACACCTCGGCCTTCATGCCCCGGGTGCCATCGAACTTGTCCGGAACGGCGAGTTTAGGCCCTTGGGCCTTCGTGCCGGCTGCGGCAGCGGTTGCCGCTGTTGCCTCCGCGAGCTTTGCTTCCGCCTGGGTCCTGGCTGTCTCTGCGTCCTGGCGTAACTTGCGCTTGTTGTTCAAGACCTTCATCAATTCCACCAGTTGTTTCTGGAGTTCAGTCGCGTCCATTGTTGGATTGGGGCCTGTGGGGGGTGGGGACGAGTTGGGCGGTTTTGCGTTCTGAAGATTCACGTCCTGGGTCTTCTAACGCCACACGTGGTAGTGGTGATTGTTGCTGTTGTATTAGAGTGCGGGGTAATGCGAATTGTAGTGCGGGGTAATGCAATAAGGTTATGGTTTAAGTTGTTGGTGTAAATCTTATCTGGGTTGATATAACACTGCAAGTGTCTGGTCTGGGTCGGTCAATCAGTCTATCGGGCTCTTGGGCTCTTCGGTCCTCGTCTCTGTGTGGTTTAGATCTTGCAATATGTTAAGGTCACTGTCAGAGAGAGAAGGACTAGCCGCCGGGTCCGTATCTTGGTCTATAATGTAGATTGCAAAATGAGGGGAGTAGATGGATCTCCCCTCCTCACGGGTCTATGGTGTAGGACCCGTGACATGTACTCAACACTATCGTGTACATGAAATGCTCGTATATGTAAGTAGACTCTGTATATGTAGCTATCCTGGGAAGTTGATGATGGTGTAAGGTCATGATGAGATGCTAATTCCGCTTTTGGCATTGGAGCGCAAATGGAACACCACACCGTTGTTGGGCGGGGCACGCACACCCTTTGTTGTCCATGAGGGGCCCAGGCTCGGTCTCAAGAGTGAGTCTTCAGGGAAACACCTGACTCGTCTGCATGTGAGAAGAGGCATCAACAAAGAATTCACAGAAATGAGTACAAGAAAAAAATCATAAAACAAGCAACTTGCCTAGAAAGACCAGATGGTCCGAAGGAATGAATGCAACTTGACAGATGTAATCGGCCTGCTGCATTGGAAATTGAGATGGATGAACCGTTTGTGCCTTCTTGGATGTCAGGAGAAGAGGGTATTTGATTTTGTTGTGAATGGTCGAGAGTGACAATTCCTGCCCGTTGATAGTGCTGAGATGAGCTTGGATCTCATCAAGATATAGGGTTGGCTCAAGCTCCAGAGAATCTAAAATGAATTGTGATTCTTCTTGAGTGACTACCAACGGACGGCCTCGGCGCTTGTAAAGGGAAGGGTTGCAAACAACTTGCAATGTTCATTGGTAAAGCAATTGCCACTGCCAAAGAGAATCATACAAGATACTCATATCCATCTGCTGGTTAATTTCCTGCAGATCCAGTCCACGGAGGCACATCTTGACGGCAAGAACCTTGACATCTTTGGAGTACTTGCGGAAGACCATAGCTGAACACAGCGTGAGATCCAATTAGTCTTGCAAGACCCGCTAGGTAGGAAGCATCAAAGAGAGGGATGGGACAGACCTGTAACTTTGCAAGGAGCCAATTTGATTCGGATGCGGCCGTGGTTTCCTGGCGCGTTCAATGCCTGTGGGTCAGGATTGGAGGCCAGAGGATGAGAAAAAACAGGATAGGCATACGGTTGTTTTTCGTTTTTTTTTTGAGTCAACTGGTTTTTTTTTTTTTTTTTGGCCTGATCGGATGGGTTGTGGGAGGGCGGGAGGGGTGGGCAGTCCGGCTGCCGGAGTCGATTCGAGTTTCTTCTGATACAGGCCTAGCTTAACATAGGCCTCTCAAACGGAGGGTCCGGGGACCCCGCGCGGAGCGCTCTCCGTAGGAGAGGCTTACGCAATAAGTCTGGCTTCTTGCAGGGACGGGAGGGATTTTCAGTCCTAAAAACAGTCAATTGTTAATTGCCGGAAAAATAAAATACCAAAAAAAAATCTGAAGAGACACTAAATTTTTTGGGTAGACTGCTGTGCATTTTTGACTATTGTTTAGAAGTCCTCACCTCAAAAATGAGCACCACAATCAGCTCTTAAGGGCAACTGATTTGTTGAGGATTGTCCACGGATCTTCCATGGATTTTCCACTATTTTGAAGCTTGCTCTTTGTATTTTCAAAGGAGACACAACCTTCACATTTATGGAAATAACTGAATACATGCCTGCACGTTATGAGAAACATGAGGTTCCAGGAGGTGCCCGACTACCTGTGCATTCATATCTCAGAGAAGTCTAAGTCAACACCACCGATCATTCTTGTTCCCTGAAGTTTTCCATTCAACTTGCTCGAAATGATTGAATTGAAAGTACCTAAGAGAATCTTGGCACTTGATGATGAGGATCTGAAAAAACACATTGAAGACAACTCTTTCAAACGATACCAGCACAAACTGACAATTCTTGTTCTTCTTCACGAGCAATATGAGGGAATTAATAAGCTCAAACGTTGAATGCAAACCGCTGGCAGGCCATTTCTTGCGACGGTCTACAACTTGCTCGTTGGTATTGGTTAGTAGCGCCAAGAAGAATTTCTTTGGGGTTAATTGATGAGAATTGATTGTGTCGCATATTTGTAGGATGCGTACGTGTTCTGGAACTACAGTACTCTGGGGGGTAACACAATGCATGGTGAAGTTGATGAGTCAAAACGAGGTTGTGGAGGGTTGTGGTATAGCTCCAGGCCGGTATGTACTTCAACGTGCCACAACTTATACATCCTGAGAGGACACATGGATTTGCAAGGATTCCACCCTTGTGAATCCTGGATTCACAGGGCCTTTACGCTTGCAAATCCATGCAAATCCATGGCTAGAGTTTTGACACAAAACAGTAACATTTATTATTTTGAAAAATTTTTGAACGGAGAACCGTTGGGATTCAGAATGCGAGACCTGCGCCAAATTGAAGAGCGCATTGAGAAGCACCTATGGGCTCTGGGGGAGGTCACGGGATCATCAGTTGGAGGAGTAGTAGTGGATTTTATAATTACTCCTGCAAAAGATTTTCCTGTCCCTGCGACAACAGGGACTTATTGCGCAAGTCTCTCCCTGCGGGAGGGCGGCTTCGCCGCCCTCCCGCGGTCGGGACTTGTGTTAAGTTAGGATACAGGCCATGTACTGTGTGGTACAGGTCTGGTGGCGCATTCTGAGTGTGGCGCAAAAATAAAAAATAAAAAATTTCTGGGCCGGGGGGGCCCCCCGACTCCGCAAGCCTTGTGGGATTGGCTGTACATATGGCCGAACTTCGGCAACAGAAAGGCTACTCCGGCAGCCCCGCTTTTTGGGAACTGTTGCACATCTTTCGGACCGTCCGGGGTCAGGTCAAGGTGCCTTTGTCACGCTATAATTCAGTGTTGGCTGTGTTATATTTCACGAGTTCCATCTTGTCACGGAGCTTCCGGATATTGCGCTGTTTTTGGGCCTCCGCGTGGTTCTGATTGTACTTCGTTCAAGTATGTACTTGTTGATCTGCATTGCATCAAGCCGAACGTATCCAGAATCCACCCGGGTTAGCAGTCAGCGCCGCGAGTATGAAAAGCCCTACACGCCAATCCCTGGTCTTTTTGACCATCCTCTTTCTCGCTAACGCGAACGCTAAATTTGCTCCACATCAGGGTTGTGGATTACTTTCGGAGTCCTGGACCGTGCCGGTTGAATCATTGAGTGATGAGATCAACTTTGACCAAGTTGATCAATACTTGAGCCACATAGAGAATGTCTCCCGTCCCCCCTCTCGAAGTTACCATGAAGAGCAATATTTACCAGGAGGCCACTGCAGGCATTCAGATATACTATGTACCTCTCACCAAACTCGAGGAAAATCAGCGATGGGGCCATACCCACTCTCGCCCTTGCCGTCCGTCCATCAAACAATCCAGGCGACCCATGGCAATCTTCGGATGGGGGAGAAAACCAGTCTTACTGAGGAGCACATGGAGGCCGACAAGTATTTGCGAACCAGCATTACCACAAGTCCGAGTCAGCAATCGAGCGCAGATGGTTTGGATCAGTTCACCAAGTCATCTGCACCACTCGGTGCTAACGATATAATGAGCTTTGAAGAAATTGAAAGATTTCTCTCGGGTCCGTCTTCACCCAAGTCACGCAAGCAAGAACGTGTAGAAGATGGCCCGCGCCCGGAACTCTTGTCTGATGGTTGCAGAACACCTGTGGGGTTTGCAGCCTCATACAAATGCCAGAGGCTCGATGAAAGCTTCCCAATGCGAAAGAAAATGAAACTGAACTCCATTGCTAAGGTGTTATTACCGCATGAGGTTATGTCTGCAATTGTAAACGATCGGGTGATCCGCCAAAATCTGTCAGAACAATTTGACCTTTCCTCATCTCAAACTTGTCGCCAAGAACCACATTTACCAATTGCTCATATTCATCCAGACATCCCATCTGCTTCTCGCCAAGCTCTTGGAAAATCAGCGACGGAGCCCTACGTAGTTTCACCATCCATACCCATCCATCAAGAAATCCAGACGACCGGTGAAAACCTGCGAATGGAGGAGAAAACCTTTGTTCCCGAGGACGACTCAATTACCGAGAAATCTCTCCGAGCAATCAGTGTAATAAGTCCGAGTGGCTCATCCAACCCAAATGGTCTGGATCAGTTTGCTAATTCATCTACATCACACCCTGTCGATGATATGATGACCTTTGAGGAAATAGAAACATTTGCCTCTGGCCTATTTGCAGGCGGTCCAGCTTCACCTAACCCAGGCGAGCATGATGATCCAAAAGTGGCGGATGACCCACATCCGGAGTTTTTACCTGACGGTTACGAAACACATTCAGTATATCCAACCTCACAGAAACGCCCCAGGCTTGATGAGAGCTTCTCAGTGAGAGAGAAAGCAAGCAAGGATCCCGCCACTAAGACAGGCCCAGCAATCGATATTTCTGCAACTGAAAACACTCAATCAGGTAACAGTAATCTTGTAGGCAGTGTCGGGAAACCTTTTTCTGCCAGCTTGGACGTTGCCAATCCTCTGGACTATGAGGAGGTGTTTCAGCAGACTCATGAGCTAAGGAAAGAATTTTACCAGGAAACACAGCTAAACCAATTTTCTGAAAATTTGAAAGAGGTTCACAACTCCCAAAAAACACAAAATGTTATGAATAGCATGGAGAAAGCAGTAAATGTAAAATGCATTGTAAATCAATTAGCCCAATTGATAAATAGGCCCAACCCGCAAGTTTCAAATTCCCATATCTCATGCCTTGTTTCTAGTTTATCACAAGTGCCTCATCCAGAAAATATTAAAAATAATAATAGTTTACAAAGTGATCATCCAGAGAACTTACACCAGCCCAAATGGCCAAGATTGAGCTTTGATGAAGAGGTTTTCACACGTGAAAATGTCCCCAAGGAAGATTTACCTGAATGTAAGAGGAGTTCAAATCTGATTAAATCAAAAAACAATAGAAGGCTCATAATTATTGAACCAAAAGAATTCCCAAAGCCCATTAGTATAATGAATAGGGTTTTGGGATCTAGATCAGAAGATGTAAAATCACCATCTCTCATAACAAGAAATTCTACCTTAAGGCACAAAAGGAGAATGTTCCATGAAAATGAAAATTTATGGTATAAATACTGGCAAGACCAAACAAATTATGACTTCCACCAGTACTGCAAAGAAAATATCATCTCAACACTCCATCAGACCATTTTTCCAGTGTTCTTATTTCATGTTGAGATGATCAGAGAAGTTATTCCAAGAGAAAAAACACAAATTGGATATAAAGAGGAGTTACAAACAGCATCCAAATATTTTGTAGAATTGGCTCAAAAATACTTGAATGAAGCAAAGGCAGAATTGGAAAAAGGGAAAAAATTGAACAAGAAGATTGATAACAGATACAAAGTAAATGAGAAAGACTTACCAGTGAGGATTGACAGGTTTGGTCCAGCAATCCTTTGGCAGTTTTTGGAGCCCTGGATAAGAGATCACTTTGAAGAGCTTTGGTATGAAATCATTACAAATTCATCTAAAAATGAATCAGATGATTCAACAATAAATACCATCAAAAAATCAGCCAAAGGACTCATTTCTAACCTTTTCTCCTTTTCAATTACTAAGCTGATTAAACGTTACCAGTCATATGATTGATGCAGAATTTCTATTCCTCAATTGGTGGCCTCAGATTGAAATATTCCAATCAATTATGTCTTTTTTTTTCAATAATACCTCCCAGGTAGATGATGGAGTACATAGTACTAGTCCTTGTTGAATTTCTGTCATGTTTCCCTCATACCAAATCTCTTTTCTTCTCTCTATAAACGTGCTTTTCCCCATATGTTGGGAATATCATTTTTGATAGCTTATTGAGTAGCTTGACACAGTTTATCCACATTCTTTTGTCCAGTTCCCCGAGCTGCATCAAACATTAATTTGTGTGACTGTCCCATCTCTTTCTCTATTGTCTCAAGACGGACTTCACCCTACATGCATTAACAGCTGAAGCCAAAACAAAATTGTGATGTAATCAATGAGATGGGTCATCAGAGGAGACGGAGTTGTGATGATGAGGTACAATTGAGTGAAAGGAAGCATAGTTTTTCATGGTAGATTTGAGAATAAAAGTGGCAACATGTCTAAATTTTCACCTTGATTCTGAAGTAACATGCAAGAAAATGATTAATACTTGCATCAAAAGGAGAAAGAAAAAAAAGATGGAAGAAAACTGGAGATCGAGGAGATGTAAATTGGCTAGATGTTAAAAAAAGTTTTCCGAGCTGATAAGAAAAAAGAGATTACGAGTGATGAAAGGTATATGTGTAGGAAAGACTGTCAGAGGCAAACGAGGCAAGATTGAATCAATTAAACCAGCTGCAATTTACACATTTGTGGAATAACTGAAACTCACGTTGAGCTTAAGAATTTGGTATGCTGATTGTGTTTCTCATCATTTTCGAGCTGTAATCCGTTGGAGTATTCCTATTGAGTGAACGGCCGTGTTCGCAAAGCGTTGAGTGTAGCGAGCATAGAGCCAAGCAGCCGTCTTTCTACCCAGCCATTTCCCGAAGAAAGGTAGTAGGATGACATCGATGAGGAGATGAAGCTGGCGGAAATTTTCTTGCCATTCTCGGTCCACAGAAGATAAGCTGGATGTACTGTTGTCATCAACTGAGATAGAATTTGAAGATGCCGTGGGTCGACGGTCGACGTAAGAGCTCCTGATGCGATCGAATGCTGGTCTAGTCGCTTCCAATAGTCGTGATGAGGAAGCGATCGGGGAGGATGGATGGGTAGACATGATGGCCTGTCTGCAGTTGTTTCGTTTGGGCTGAGCTGAGTTTTCGGCCGACACTGCAGGGTTTACTTTCGAGTGTCCCAAGGGGGTTTGCCCACACTCGCTATCAGGGCTTGCTGCGCCGGAGCAGTCGGAGTTGCTTATGTCATCAGCCGGGCTACATATATAATGCCGGCAGCCGATGGCACTGCCGTTGTGACCGGCGGGAGGACGATGAAGTCAGTGCGATCGACTCATGTTCATCACACTCTCGACTTGCTTCCACTCAGCAAGGTCTGTCCGTCCAGCGCCCAGCTCAGCCAAGCGTCTCTTTGCCGATGGTCAGCCCCGCAAACTGTCCTCGCACTCGTTCCAATTAGCCCACCATAGAACAGGTGGGGGTAGTCAAGCCAGCTTAATGTGAGTCCATCTTGGTGCACCTGTCTGACAGAGTATAAGTGCTGAATGGTAGCCTTTTCTTTTAGGATAGGCCGTCACAACTCAAAGTGAAGAATCCTTCTTCCTCTCCAGGTTTATTACCACCAACCGATGTACCGAGCCCATCGGCACTTGCTTCGAATGACGATAACCAAAATATTACTATCGAGAATTCAAGATTGCTCAGCGACCAGATTGACTCCAACAGGGCCGGGCCATCGACGCAGATTGACACCGATTTACTTCTCAAAGAACTCCAATCCCTGAAAGCGAATACGGCACGAGCTAGTAAATCATCAGTTCATAAACGTGTCAAGCATCACTGGGAACAATGGAACGATTTCTTGCAAACTCCAAAAGGAAAAACCTTGGATCGAAGTACAATTCACAACATCATCCACGAGTTCTTATTTCTTCATCCTAGCAAAATTCTTACAATCTTTGAAGATACCCAACAAGCCCAACAAGCTTCCCCATCAAGCACATTTGACCCACGGACTTTTAAATCCATCGCCTTTGCTACCTTAAGGTATCAAAATTGGATCGTGTTGAAACGATTGCTAAGCCGTCAGAGGAATCTCAAACGACCAGACATTCTCTCCATCGTTCGAATCGCATCTCGCAAGATTCTTTTTTCTTCTTCGCTGAAAACTCAAGACGCTAGAATCGAGGCCATCCTTGGACTCTCTGAAGCGATCACCGACTCGTTTGATGAAGAAACCGATTGCATGAAATGTATGACACAATCCATCGAAATTCTTTGCGACGCACTCTTAAAAATGAGCTGTCATGAATCCGCTGCGATCATGATACTTCAAATACTCCGTCAACATCCAAGCTTTAAAAAGTCTTTCAACTCTCGTTTCCTCCATCGGATGATGAGCACGTGTGCATCTCATCAAGATCTTGCGACTGCCCATGATCTTTTGGCTGAACTTCCTCCCGAGTTACAGACCTTAGATCAATTTAAGGCGTGTATGTCAGTATGGGACAGACGAACGCCGCGACCTCTATTGCATTTGGCTTGCTCAGTCTGGGATGCACTACGTTCTCATCCTCGTTTAGTCCCAGATCATGATGCTCATAACCTCTATCTGGCCTTGAAATCAAGACTTGGCCATGTTGAAGACTTGATTAGAATGGTGTACAATATGGAACGTCGGGGTATCCTTGCGGACGGTGGGAAGCAAAAGACATATGGAATTCTATTGCATTCGATCGGTCGTCGAAGAGGACTTGAATCGGCATATAAGCTCTTACCCGAGCTCATCTCTAAGGGATACGTGCCGGATGAATACACCTCCAACATATTGCTCAGCGCTAAGACCACTACTAGTCATGATTTAGACCCCAGTCTACGCTACTCTCGAGACGAATCAGCAAAGACAGCGGATAGGGAGGCACGGCTACTAGAAACGATGGAGCAGATCAAGCAAGCGAACATGCGATCGGACGAGGTGACGAGAAACATACTAGTCCGAAGTTATCTGAGTCGGTCGCCATACCATTCCAAAGAAGAAATCTCTGAACTCAAGCACGTCTCACTCAACTCATTACCAGATTCCGATACAGAGTCAAATCTGGACAGAAAACAATTTCGGAGGTTCAGGAAGCCGCTCTACTCCATGCTCTGTTCCGCCTTTCGGAGGGCTAACTATCTGGACGAATCAGACGAGTTGAAGAACGAATGGAAACGTCAGAGCGGCAGGGCTAGATCTAAATCCATGCAGAAGCTATCCAAATCTTGATTAGTCTTTAACATTTCTTATGTTGACGTTTTTCTCGCCTTTATTTCACTTTCGGTGCCACTCGCTTTCCTTCTTTGATTTTTCATTCAACAATACCTTCAATACTTGACTTGCTGTCCATATAAATGATCTGTGTGGATGACTTCGTGGCGGTGCAGTTGCTGTGCACGCCTCTTTAGCATGCAAAGTTGCCCCATGAATATATGTTGACGTACAAGCGGGTCTATGACAGAGAAAATCCCGTGCATTCTTTCTGGTGATATTTCTTGACCACCTCTAGGAGAGATCCTAGTGATATGCTCTGAGATGTTTCTTTTCTGACTGTTTGTTGTCTTGTTTGGAGTTGTTCCCTTCGTTCCTTCTTACGAGGGATGTGTTTTATACAACCAGGAGAGGAAACAGACAGCTGGTGGGTACAATGGCAATGGATCCTGATGCCTGTCTGCAGCCCGCGACCAATCTTTTCCTTGCTTTGGGTCATGACTCATCCTCATCAAGTTGCTCATGTCTCTGTGGTGGTTGAAAATTGATCAATTGTTTATTTTGGCAGTTTCTTTTTGGGACTAACACTAACAAGAGTATGCAATGTTGAACTGAAACAGAGACATATACTGATACATCAACTAAAAATGAGAGAAAATGTAGTACGGATACATATACTAAGACATAAACTAATAATGAGAGAAAAAGAAGCACTACTACTAAAAATGATGCGAGGAAGATGACAGGGAATTCAGGAAAAAAAATAACGAGTACGAATGACTGAGAGACGGAAAGAGGACGGAAATGTAAGGGAGAAAGATGGAATAACGAGAGATTGATGATGGAGTGAGGGAGAACAACAGATAGGGATAACTTGGAGTTTGATAACATAACATGAGAAGACACTAGATAATTTTGCTTTGATATGACAGGACGGATCCACTTTCTTGGCTGATGGTGACGGAGTAACAGGAGATGTTTGGAACTGCTATTGCAATCCAAGTGCTGATTGGGATTGCAGAGGAAGCTGGACGGCTTCGCTTATTTTTGATTTGAGGCTTTGTTGCTGGAGCTATGGTCAAGACGGAAAGCGGCAATGATGGAGCAGCGGTCAAGGCGGATATCCAAGTGCTGATTGTGATTGCAGAGGAAGCTGGACGGCTTCGCTTATTTTTGATTTGAGGCTTTGTTGCTGGAGCTATGGTCAAGACGGAAAGCGGCAATGATGGAGCAGCGGTCAAGGCGGATAGCGGTTTCTTGGGTGAGGGTCGACTCCAGGAGTCCAGCCACGAGCGCGTGCGATGACCGATGAAATCCAGGATCGTTGAGGGGAAGGATGGCTAACCGTGACCTAACGATGGAGAATATAATCTCCAGGAGCTCCAATTTGGGGTGCTGACCCGGGCAATAAGCGGGTAGAGTGCGAGAAGCTGCCACGCCGGCAATGGCATGGGTAGAGTGAGGAGAGAGACCTATACAGGCCCAGAAGGCCGGAAGCTCCGGCGCTTGGAAGTTTGAGCCTGCCATCCACAAGAAGGGCAGCGGTAGTTGCGAATCAACGAAATCTCCACCAATTTTTTAGTCTTTGCATCATTAGCAGAGGCTTAGGGGTATGCAGATGCGCGGGAATATCTGAGATAAAAGTTTCGGATTCTTCAGATGAAAAGTAGTACCCTTGAGTAAAGGAACAAGGCACATCTTCTGTCTCTTCTGTCGGTGGCAGAGAAGTCATGAGTAAATATAGGTCGAGCTCAGACTTGGCGCATCGGTATCGATTTCGGACGAGGATTGCATTGGCGGCGGTAGTTGTCGACACTGAAGGCTCATCAAGGGTGCTTTTTGACTGCAAACTGATTGCCGTATGGGCAAGTAGCTCATAAGTGGATCCCGAGTCCACGCTAGATAGTTCTGCTTGCTCTTCGACTTCCAGGGCAGTCAAGTATTTTTCATCGGAGAAAATCAAGCAGGCCATGGGGGTATTGAGCACCATCTTTGGGTATAGAGGGGGTATGGAGGGGGTATGGAAGGTGCTTTGAAAGATTTTGAATTTGATGAGGCGTATCGAGAAGAGGAATTAGGAAGTGCAGATAGATAATAAGTGTTTTAGAATGTGGATAGGCAGCTCTGGTTTTGATAGATGATGGAAGAGGATGAGGAGGGTAGAAAGAGAGGTGCCGGTGTCCTTCTTTTATAGGAGTTCTTGGATGGTGGGGATGGCTGACCACTGGTCCGAGAACACAAGCTTTGATTGGGATACAGACCAGAGCTTGGCGCAATGGTAGGAAAGATTTTGTGCCAAACTGGTGCACCGTCTGGGCGCTCCGATCATCTAGGCAAAACTCACCCGGCCGCCGGTTCAGAACCAGATAGCAGCCTTTTTTTGGCCCTCCAGCTATCCCTACTGAGGAGGCTGGCCATGATTGGTTGGAAGATGTGATTAGTGGACACGGCGACACTTCCCAGGGAAGTAAAACCTCTGCCAAGTGCTATGCGCCGGGCTAACCGACGCGTGCACTGCAAGAATCTTAGCAAACATGTTCGCGCCGAATGGCCCATGTCCCGGGCCACAGGAGTACCTGAGTCGGTTGAGAATAATATGTGCCGCAAACCGTCTAAGTTGGCCATTGCAGGGGAGTACCCAGGCAAGACATCATCTGATACCTTCCCGTGCCGCAAATGGCATGGCACACTCATGAGAGTATGCAAAAAACAGACCAGAAGCTTCAACTCGTGAAATATTGTTCTATATTTTGATGCATATTGTTGAAGGAATTGCTTCAAATTTCATTCTGATGAAAGTTTTTCAGATGCAGGATATCGGGGAATTTACTTGACCGAAAGAAAACAAATGGGGCAATATGAGGAAACCTTTTGGCAGCTCAATGGACACTGCTGCTCATGCAATCAGCTCGCCTTGGATGACCAGCCCCCTTGCCTGAGCCAGGCTCAGGCTCAACCTCCAACGTGAGGTGGTTCTTACTGGTAGCTGATAATTGACTCTGCGCTCGTGTCATTAGGTGCATCATGACGAGATGACAATGTCTTTTTGGCACAAGCTTCCAAAAAGAATGAATAACATTTGCCCAAAAGGTTTTATGACAAAAATCACAATTACTGTGAAAGTATGTCCTTTGAGGATTAAAGATAAATGCAGCAAATTACATATGTCCTTTGAGAATAAGATAAATGCGGTATTATCGAGTGGAATGATTAGTGGTATCCGCATCGGTTTACTTTTTTCGCACAGTACCTATGTAACGTGTTGCATGAGTTGGGTGTGTGGCAGCGAGGGAAGCGGCACCGTTTGGGAATCTTGCATCGGCTAGTTCTGGCTTGAAGACCGGCGTTAGATGGATGGCTTGATTGTTTCTGGCCATTTCTTCCGGTGGGAGAGCCGGCCGCGTTCGTATGTGAAGTTGCGGCGCCTGGAGAACCATCGCCCCCTGGCATAACCCTCGCTCCCGTCGATCCACTGTACTCCATTTGTGCATTTCTGGCCGGTTGGTCAGCAGGACCAGACTTATTTACTCCATTTTTCTTCCCTGAACTAGCGCCATAGATTGATGCTTCTGATGCCCTTTTCCCCTCTTGATGAGATCCGGGGCTTTTGCCATGAGCTGCATCGGTTTGAAAACCACTATTTGCCGACTGGATTATGAAGGAAAGTAGGGAGTAAGAAATTTGGCAGTTCAAGAACAATCCACGGAGTGAATAGATGTGACATACACTTGGGTGGGTCTGTGTTGGACCGCTATAAGCAACGGCCTTCGGCGAGTTAACATCAGAGGCCGACACAACTCCCTGGGGAGCACCGTTGTCTCTGTAGCCCATTTGAGAAGGCGAATTGGAAAATTGACCTTGTGGATGGGCATTGAAAGATTGTGAAGCGTTTGCTGCTGTGGCAAGCAAGAGTGCGGTGAATAAAGTGATGCTGAACATGGTTATAATGAAGTGTTGATTCTTCGGTTGGTATCTGTTTGCGGGAAATAGGCCGGGAGATTTGGAAAGGGCAGTATGTGTCGGCTTCTGTGCAAGAGTAGTAATGATTGTGTGGCCGTGATGTGCGGTCTGGAGGATGATGGGCTAGTCAAGCTGTTGGGGAAATGGGCGGTTTATATCCTTTCTGCGTAAGCTGAGGCAGAGGAAAAGCAGTGGATGCTAGCTTTGCGTCCACATCCGCATCGCATTCAAATGAGCCGGCCCGGCCAGTATCGCTGTCTGCGCTGGTCAGAATCATTATCTTTGAACCAGATGTAGGAGCTGGAAAGTTTAGACCCGCCAGCCGAGATCAATTCATGGTAACAAGATTGAACCGAAAAAAAAAACATGATTGGACCAGATACACAGTTCAGTAGTAGCAAAAGAGGAAATGAGTGATCAGGTGCACTGCTAGGTTAAGACATGCGGAAAGACTTGGATGTGCACCGGTATGTATTTATGTCCATGCCTTTTCCCTTCTCCCACTCAACTTGGGAACAACCATTCGCGTTGCCTTGGTGCCGATCAGGAAACTGCTTCAAGGGAAACTATTGTAAGAATAATGCGAGTCTACACATGGGGTTTCCCGAGGATGCCAAAGCCTGAGGCTGGTAGGATAGACAGCGCTTGTCTTCAGAAAATTTTCTAATCAGTTGTGAGGCAAAGCGACCTGTCCGGCTAAATCATTCAGCTCCATGTTTCACCTAGCAGTAGCAACCACTTCTGTGCTCCGCGTCTTCACTGCTCTCGGCGAACAGATTTTGATTTACTTGTTGTCTAACTGATCGAATGGCAACAACTCTGACCAGCTGGTCAGGTCGAGATGCTGGACCGGGCCGGTTTGGCGGATGTGGATGAGCATCAAAGAAGTCTCGTGGACACCAAGTCTGCAGCTACTCTTCGTCCGGCTAAGCTCATGGGGGTGATATATAAAAGAAGTCATCTATTCCTCGTTATTTCATCCATCCTACATCCTCTCAACATTAACTCCAGGGCACACAATCATTTACTCTTTCAAACACTTCACAGACACTCTTCTTTGACTTTTCCTAAGCGCACCGTTCGTTCCGCATATCTTCCAACAAAAAACCAAGTCAAAAAATATCCCAGTATGATCAGCACTACTCTCATCACCGCTCTCCTGCTAGCCTCAGCAGCTAACGCCTTAGAATCCTACGACACGCAACCACAACGTGAAGCCTCCTACTTATCTCCTCAAGCGAACTATGGCCTCAAAAATGCACCCAACGCAGTCGTGCCGGCGTCCCATCCAGTCGCGTCTACCGGGCTCACACAAACACATACTACACCGAGCGTATGTGAAGTCCATTTCAAACCATTTTATCTCATAAGCCACTAACTCCATCGCTTCCATACGTGCAATTTATCCTAGAATGACAACACTGGCGATTCAAGGGACGCAAATCCAAGCCGCAGCTCAGGATCACATAAAAACGGGAAGTTAGCCAAAAGGCAATTCCAACAGGCGGGTCCCGGAAGCGAACATAATGCAGCTGATCCTCGACCCCAAGACGGCGGAATGGCTCCAACGAATTCCAGTCAATGGGGAGGTCCGGCCATGCCAGCAGGGGCCCAAATGAACAACAGTCAACCAGGTGGTCCGGTCATGCCAGCAGGTGCAATGAGAGTGGCTCAAACAAATGCCAGTCAATGGGGAGGTCCGGCCATGCCAGCAGGGCCCCAAATGAATTACAGCCAACCGGGTGGTCCGGTCATGCCAGCAGGTGCAGTCAGGGTGGCTCAAACAAATTCCAGTCAATGGGGAGGTCCGGCTATGCCAGCAGGTGGAGTGCCCCCCACGAATTACAGTCAACCGGGCGGTCCGGTCATGCCATCAGGTGGAGTCAGAGTGGCCCAAACGAACTCTAGTCAATCGGACGGTCCGGTCATGCCAGGAGGTGTTGAGTATCAAGGAGCTACAGGTTCTCATAACAGTATGGCTTCACCTTCTGGAGAAAATGCTCAGGGACGATCGGAACCTCAACACGCCGCCGGTCTTCAAGCTAGAGACGCTGCAGCTACTCCTGGACGCCAAGCGGGCGGAGTGGCCCAAACGAAGTACAGTCAACCGGGAGCTCCGGTCATGGCAGCAAGTGTTGAGCAACAAGGAGCTCCTCGTGCACATACCGGTATGGCTTCTCCCTCCGCAAAAGATTCCCATGGACAATCGGTTCATCCTCAACACGCTGCCGGTCTTCAAGCTCGAACCAACAAGTGCAAGATTCCCACACGGTGCCAGTCCCCTCACTGCAACTCACCTACCTCATGCAAAGCTTTACATAAATACTGCGCCAAAAAAGCACTCCGATGCAGATACTAGTGACCCTCAACTCATAGCATGCCAACCCATATAATGTAATATTGAAAAGCACAAATTATTTAGCATGCCAACCCACACATTGTAATATTGAAAAGGACAAATTATTTATCATTCTGAATACTATTTTGTTATAATTTTTGAATGAAAGCAATTCATTGCCTCAAGAGCAGATGAAAAAGATGAGCATCTGGTAGCATGCGTATATCCACGGGAAAAGAATCCTGAAAACAGGCTGATTCCTTGCAGCTAGGGTTGCAGGCGCCATGTTTGGAAAAGGGCGCGCCCACGGGCGCCAGCCTGTCGGCCTCAAACCCGGCGCCTTGAGCAGGCGGCGCCCCAGGGCGCCAGGCGCCTCCATTTTATTTTTGTAAATGTTGTTTTTTTTTGTAACAACAACAATTTGTAGAATTAAGGTAAAAAAACTAGGGGGCGGGGGATGACCCCCGGGGTTTCCCCGATTTACCCGTCCGGGGACTAGCCTTGAGACGGTGTATATTGATGAAAAAGTAGTTTCTTTTCTGTTTTCTCTTTTTGTTGGTCAGGTGCGCGCCCCCCCCTATTTTGGAAAATTGGGGGGCGCCAGGTGCACGCCCGAGGGCGAGGCGCCCCTGGGGCGCGCCCCCACCCCTGGCGCCTGCAACCCTACTTGCAGCAAGAAGAAAATCTATTTGTGAAATCATGATTCCAGTTATTGCAGAAAGATTCTCCATAGGATCAAATATTTCCTGGGAAAAAGTAGGCAGCAATGATCAATCAATTATAGCATTTAATTAAAACAAGCATAACTGGATTTCAGTGTCTTAAAACTTGCTGGGTCATGATGGAGAATTATTCATCAATGATTTCCCAGGGTTGTTCAGATAGTGGAGGGCTTCCCTTCAACTCTGTGAGTCTGTAGGGGGCTACAGTAGTTTCAAAATCAGATGTTTTGATTCAAAAGCTAAAATTACATCCCCCTGTAGTACTTTGGGAAAATCATTTAGAATTTGAAACTCTGGATCTGACTCTGTAGCACCCTACACTACAAACATTTGCAACTCTGCCCAGAAAGAAAATGTAAAATTGGGATGGGCAAAACATATACCCAATTTTACAGAAAATGGTCAGAAGTGAAAAATAAGCTTTACTGAGCATGCTCAGCAATTTTTTTTTTTTTTTTGGAAACTGAGCAGAAATGATTTTTATTCATTATGGCAACTTTGGGGGATTTTGCTGAGCATGCTCAGTTTTGCTCAATTTTTATTACTGAGCCATTTTGTTGAAAAAAGTTAACATTTTGCTTAACCCAAACAGTAGTTTTTTCTTTAGGCAAAATTACAAATGTTTGTAGTGCTACACAGTTGAAGGGAAGTACACTGGAGGACTTCCCCTGGTTTCTGTAGGGTTCTACAGAGTCAGATCTAGAATTTCAAATTTCTTTACCAAAATCTGCAGGGAAATATAATTTGAGTTTTTGAATATACAGATCTGATTCTGTAGATCCCTACAGATTCAAAGGGAAGTCATCCAGTCCTCCTTTTCTAACAGTAGTTTCAGTGTTGAAATGTTAATTCCAACATTGAAAATTACCATGTTGTCAGTCATCTTGAACTGAACCTGATTTTTTGTGAAAAACCCCCTCTAAAATGTAGCATTTGCAGGCTGCTCTGCTGTAGCATCATTGGCCCTGTTTTGCTACTGCAAGACCAAAATTGAGGACTAAAAAGTATCAAGTGGCCCTGGAACTTAGATTTTCTGTTTGACATTTTTTCTTAGCTCCAACAAGTGGCTTTTTATGCATAAAGCATCACAATTTGAGGAACAAACTAAAAATATGGTAATGTATATGGGAATGAGAAAATCTGTCAAGGGGGAGGGGTACCTATGTAGATTCTACATCATGATACACACTCATCTCCATGATAAGGACTGTCAAGAAATTCCAAACTACATAGATCAATCTGATCAATCTCCAAAAATGACAGACAGCAAAAACATCCAAGCAATTTTTTAGCTTCCCAAATAAGTTTGTACTTCAACCCACACAAGACTGCATTCAATTTCTCTCAAACCTCAATCATTCCTCTTGGTGAAGAAGAGGATAACATGTGGTATGTTGTTATTTCATAAGAATATGGATTCTCATTTTGCCGTCCAAAGTTGCAAAACAGATGTCAGTAATGGAACATAGGGCCCAGGGGTATGGAAGGGGGTAGGATATTTTTAAAACTCCTATTTTACATTACATATGCATAGTAATTCTGAAGCGGTGTAAAATTCAGCTTAAACGTTGGTTTATGTAATTTTACACCACTATGGTCAAAAATGTGTATCTTGTAAAATAGCCGGTGTAAAATGTGCATCACAAATATACTTTGCAGGTAACATGAGTTTATTTTTACAATTGTTAGTTGGAATGACTTGTAACATATCATACAGAAATTCAACCATGGTGGGAGAATTCTGAATTTTATTATGCATGTTGTCTGTGCTGCATGTAGTGTAAGCACACAAATGACGTAATGTTCACATGTGGTGTGGTAACCCTGTTCCGTCTCAACATTACACTCATTTACCCCCTTGAAACTCATAAAACCCCAAATATTATTACAGAATCAGACTCTACACCCATTTTTATTTATAGTCACTCCCTTACATCATCCTGGATTTCTCAATGGCTTAGTAGTTATACTCATTCTTAGATTCTTGGCCACTTCTCTACATTTCTAAGTCCACAATATTACATCATAGGGTATATTACATCATAGCTTTATTCCCCATATAGCCAATATCCCGCAAACATCCTTTTGTGTCTTAGTTTCTTGGATCCATCATTACTTCACATTTCATATACACTCTTTGGTCATTATACCTCACCTTTTTGTTCATCATGACTTCATCTCCATTCTTGATCATTGGATGATACCATCTTTTGGCCATTTGCCACATATTTCCTTGGTTCATCTGTTCATCTTGGCTCTTCCCTGCTGTGTCAATTCTCCACATTCCTTCCAAATTTTTCTATCTGTTCATCTTCAGCATTTGTGGCCAAGATTGGTGCTCATCAGTATTGTTCCCTTTTATACTTCTCAGATATAAATAGTCCCCACTTATCTGTTGTTTTTCCTCATGCACTTTCTTCCCCATACTACCTCACCAGGGGAGAGGAAGGGGCACTCCCCAGGGAGTGCCATAGCTTAAGTTGACCCTGGTTTTGGTCCAAACTCTGTCAGAAGTCAATCACAAAATGTTGATGAACTATTCCTTTCAATTATGTGAAATGGAGGTGAAATAATGATGAAGTGATGTGCTAAACATTGTGAAATTATCAACAAATTTTGTTGAATTTATTTTGAATTCTAGCTCAACTTAATCATGAATATGGACTACAATTGCTCAATAAATGCATGTTACACAGACATACTGGTCACAACGCTGCAACCAACACAATATAATACAGTATTGCCCAATATTTTTGTATTGTATTGGCTACTAGATACATAGTATCTGAATAAAAATATTTTAGTTTTTTCCCCAATACAATACATGAGTATTGTATTGGGGTCAACTTTTTATGTATTGGTATTTTATTGGATTGTCTTGCGATACCAATAAAATACTGGGACGGTCCCATAGGTATCGACCATTTCTGTGATAATTCTAATTAAAACTAATACCACATTACTAATTTTACATTCTTATTGGCTTAAGTTACATTCCTGCTGTGCGTGTTTGATAGGGGGGGAAAATCCATATGCTGAAGCAGAATTGATAAAAAAGGAGAGAGATTCACTCCTTTAAGTGATTGGGAATAATTTTTTCCTCCTTGTAAGCCTTTTCTTTCATTGACTCAGAAATGATGCTCTGTGCAACCTCAAACAAACCACTGGGCTTAACCCCCTGCACCAGCCATTGGTGTGAACTTACAAACCTTTCAATTGTTTTTGCTGCTAGACTCCCTCAATCATGACCGCAAGTATCCGCTGCCGCTGAGAAACACCTCTCAACACTTGCAGAGGTGGCAGAGCACGCCAAGTAGTCCCTGGCCATAAGCACCAGGATTGGAAATTCTTTGGCATGTTCCTATAGGATGATGGAAATAAGTTCAAAGATTGACAAGAGCTTCTGATAACTGAGAAAGTGTCATATTTTCTACCATTCCAAACACTGGCTTGCTTGAGAAGTCAGTAGCTTGTGTTTACCCGCTAGATAGATAGAAAGCTCATCAACAACCGGTGCCGCAACTGCCTCAGGGAAGTAATCAAATTCTTCTCGTTCGGCTTTATTTGAGGACTGCTTTCCTGCAGGAGTGGCTGACTTCTCTAGTAGACTTGCAGAAGCTTCCTGAACTTCAATGACCTTAGCTTCAAACAGGCCCTTGATTAACAAAAACGTGTAATCATATTGATCAGGAAACAAAACCTGGAATATCGACAGGCTGAAGCTTGGATTGAGAACAGTTGATACAAGCACTGCATCACATCCCATTGACTCATTGAGGTATGTTTGGGTTTTTTCTAGCATCCTCTGGAGCATTGTTTTGAATTCAGGTTCAGCTGAAATCACAAGTTTTTTCCGAATGAAAGAAATGATCTTTCTGTATTCGGAAATCATCAAGCAAGCAGAGGAGTTGTCACCCTCCATTTTCTTTGTGACATAATAAAACTCCTGTTAAGGAACGTTCAAAAACATATAATATGATGAGTGGATTGTAGATAGTTCACAATTCATGATCATGATAAACTTACGCTCAGAGTTTCATTCAATCTGTTGACTACTTCCCAATCATGTCGACTTATCTCAGTGTTATTATGGTAGTTCTTCCCCCCCTTGCGCTCCTGTCGATCCTTCTCATTTTCAAGAAGTTTACCAATAATTTTACATCCTTGATAACCTTGATTCCTGCTTTCGTACTTGATGTTCCAGCGTATGCCATAACCAGCAATGAGGCTGGGGCCATCAATTTCGAGTTTTTTAGACCAAGAGCTGTAATCAGATTTTTTGACTGCCGAGGACGTGATCCTTTGGATAACAAAGTCAACCTAGATTGATGTGTTGGTATCACCATCAGGAACAGGTAATAATGATGATATTCAAGCTTAAAATAATCAAAGTTGTACTTGTACCTTTTTCAAGATGGCATCAGTAGGATTTTTTGCCTTACCAGGGGTTTCAGAGGAATCTGCATCATCACTTTCTACAACTTCTAAATTTTCTTCTTGATCGGCTGAATTGTCCATTTGACTATTCACGTTTGATCCCAAGATAACGTCCTCTGCCACAAAGTGAGCCTCCTCCTCAATCTCTTCAGATTCTTTGACAATTGGCACAAGATTAGGGACATATCCTAGAGTTTTGCTTTGTGATTGGACCAATCCTCTAGCTGATAGTTGAATTTCTTGGAGCCCCGCATTGAGAATGAGAGCAATCTTGTGACAGAAACACCTGATATGGTTTTCTGACAGGTTTGGATTGACGCCTGTATCCTTGGCCATGAGTCGGTCAACCTGTGAGGCCATTGTAAAGTTATTGGATCCCAAATCTGTTGTCTGTGCCATAATGTATTGGTAGACAGAGTGTTAGCTTATTTGATTCACACAACAAACAATCAGAAAAAACATATCTTTTTTTGGAGATTTGACTTCCTTATTATGTTGGCAAACAGTATTGCAAGAAGCTTTCCCTTGTGACTGGATGCGATGTACTTCATTCCCAGATGTGAGATCTTGAAATTCCAATCTTTGGTGATGTAGGCAACCAATATACCAAGGAAAGCGTGTCGATTACCTTTGGTGGTCCAAATGTCGTGAATCAAGGTGAACTTGGGGCTGAGATTCTAAATATGAGAAACAAATTTAGAAGTCAAAATTTTTGTTTGAACTGACCCAAAAGGATGAATGTTACTCACTTGCAAACCCAAAACAAATTGGGTCTGTAAGTTCAGATAGAGTTGATGTACCTCAGTTGCAGCCCAGGTCCGAGAATAGATTTGAATACCATGTTGGACGTAGTTGAATGTGACATGGAGGAGGAAGTCATTGAATTGGGTCCATGGTAATGAATATCGCACAAGCCAGATCATTCACAGCACTGCTGGCATTAACCGGTTGAACACGGTAGTTTGAGCGGTGCTCGAACAGCCGTGTTCGACCGGTGGTTGGACGGGCACTGTCCGACCGAAGCAAGAGCCAACTGGTTGGACAGATTTGTCCAACCGGTCCCGGCTGGTCCTGTGCAACCGGTCCCAGGAACTGATCGGACAGGCATGTCCGACCCGGCGGCAGGTGCTTCGGTCGGACAGTGCCTGTCCGACCACCGGTCGAACACGGCTGTTCAAGCACCGCTCGAACTGCCGTGTTCAACCGGTGTGGAACTACTCTTGATGGTAGAATAGAGCTTGAGAGGGATGAGTGCTTGAAGGGCTGCCTCTCGTAATAGCTGGGAGAGTTTGTTGAACAAGAATAAGAGTATGGACTCTTAAAGAATAGTGTGGCTTGGTGAAGATGCTTAGATATGTCTAAGATGATGGTTGATATGCTGATCTTCTAGCAGAGCCAGGTACCCAATTGCACCCAGGGAGGCTGATAGTAAGACTTATTTATTTAATAAGATGAGTGACTAATCTTCTAGCAGAGCCAGGTAACCAATTATACCCAGGGAGGCTGATAGTAAGACTGTGTCTTAGGTGGCAAGTAAATAACTCCTCTAGCAGAGCCAGGTGATATACCCAGGGAGGCTGATAGTAAGAATTAATGATATTACTTGAGTGAGTAGTGACCAGGGATGAGTACTGATGTATACAATCTGATGGTCTCCAGAATGAGGAGGGAGGAAACAGGCTCTTTATATATGTGTTGGGAGGAAAATAGAGGAGTGGCCAAAATGTGGTTGGAGGAATGAGAGAGAGAGAAGATAAATCAACTATAAGAGGCCTTAATGGCTGACTTGTGGTTCATGGAAGGAAATGGAACAAGGAAATGAGTAGAAAATGAGTAAAAGTGGCTGAGTTGTGGTTGGTGGAACATGATGGAAACTGTGGAAAGTTATAGTGGAAAAGAGGGCTTAAATGAGGAGAAAATATTCAAAAAGGGGCTTGCGGGACTTGAGGTTAACTTGTGGTTGGATTGTTGTGTGTGACAGCTGTGTGATTGTGTTGTGTTTGATTGATCCTGATTTGGGGCCTGGGTGCTTGATGTATTTCTGTAACCCCTCTTGAGACTTGGCCACCTGTATCTTTTCCCACATAACAAACCCCTCAAAGCTTTTATTTATTCAGGGTTTGGCTTACCACATCCACCCCCAAATTGGATGATGTCCCCATCATCAAACCAGAAGAGAAGCCAACCCTGTATCTGTGTCAAGTGTGTCTTGGAGTGAGAGGGGGAAATTTTATTTTCTGGGGTTCAGTGAGAAGGTGGGAAGTGTTAATGTAAATTGTTTTATGTTTATTTAATTTTTATTTATTTATTTCCAGCCAATGACTATCCTGAAAGAGTGGGCTGCATGGTTTGAGTTAATGGGGTATTGATGATCAACCTCCCCCAAATTGTTGTTGTGTTTGAGGGGCTTTCTTGCTCTTGATTCCTTCTGAGTATTTTTTTCCAGATTGTGTATTTGTGTGTTTGTTTCTGAGGAAAGAGGTGCAGATACTGGTCTGTGAATTTTTCTTAATGGGTGAATTTAAGTTTTCATCACTGCCGGCATTAACCGGTCGAACACGGCAGTTCGAGCGGTGCTCGAACAGCCGTGTTCGACCGGTGGTCGGACAGGCACTGTCCGACCGAAGCACCTGCCGGCGGGTCGGACAGGCCTGTCCGATCAGTTCCTGGGACCGGTTGCACAGGACCAGCCGGGACCGGTCGGACAAATCTGTCCGACCAGTTGGCTCTCGCTTCGGTCGGACAGTGTCCGTCCGACCACCGGTCGAACACGGCTGTTCGAGCACCGCTCGAGCAGCCGTGTTCGACCGGTTAATGCCGGCAGTGCATGTTCCTTCATTCCAAGTTTGGTGGGGTAATGCTGTCTGTAGGATCTGAATGTTGATTGTTTTTAATAAAATCCACCCCCAAATTTTGAGTGTTGAGTGGTGTTTGCTTTTTGTAGTGTGATGAAATGGAATGTTGACTAAGAACCACCCCCAAATTTTATGTGTTTGAGTGGTTTTTTTTTTTTTTTTTTTTTTTTTTTTTTTTTTTTTGATAGTATGAAAGAGGTGCAGTCTCTGATCTTGAGGATTTTCATAAGTGAGGATGCCATGTTCAGATATTTATTTATTTCTGAGGAAGGAGGTGCAGGTATGTAGGGTCTGAATGTTGTTTGCTTTCCCCCATCTGTTCTTGCGCGTACAGACAACAAAAGTGATTGCATGTGCGCCTTAGGTACAGTTGGAGCTAGACAATAGTTAAGAGTAGTGGTAGAGTCGTTGCGCAATGTATGCGCCTTAAAACGCTGATTCTCGATCATTGATTGAGGTGATTAACTTCATGCGCGAGTGCCTGCTAACCTAAGTTTCTTATTTGTTGGGGTCTGTAAGTGCTTTGCTTGGTTATGGATCCAGGCCTAGGTTGGTGTTGAGAGCGGTGGTGTTGGTGGTGATTCATCCATCTACTCGCCCCCAGCTTTTTTTCTTTGATTCGAAGGCTCATAGTGCTGCCTGCATCCCCAACGAGACCGCGCGTCGCCGTTGTTCACGCCTACTTTCAAGCAGAAACCTGTCTCGGACGGGTTTCTTGTTTTTCTCTGACCGGTGTGGCTCAAGTTGCACCGGTTGAGTCCTCGTTTCTTGTTATGTGGGCCCGTTAATCCTTTACTTGGTTGCCGGCTGTTGTAGTTCATAAAGGGCCTGCTTGGAGGCTCTGTTCCATCCTAATCATGCCATTCCCTGCTTTCCACCCATACACACGCCGCTCAATGTCCAACGGCGAAGTCAAATACCGCAATCGATTCTTCTATCTGCGAGTTCCTCCTCGCGTGCCTTCCCCTCCAATAGCTAACAACGATGTTATTACTATCAATTCCATTGGGTCGGGCGGCCCCAACGAACCTATCGAGATATATGATGGTAGTAGTGAAGCCGCGTCGACCAACCATCTTGACCCTAGTCTTCGCCATGCTTCCATTAACGGCGACGCTCGAATTCCGACCCCTGGAATTCCGTCTCCTATTATTTGTCAAACCGCCCCACCTGGGCTTATTCCTACCCAGCCTGCCCCCGCTGTTGAACCCGATATTCCAGTTCCGGCGCTGAACGAACCTGAAATACCACCAGCCTATGACGCCGCTTCCGCGCCACGCCCATTTCCAGCCCCGGTCTTCCCCACACCGCGCCAACTTCCTGTCATTCCGTCGGTTTCCGACCTTGCGCTACACTCGTATATTCGCTATGCAACCGGTCAGCCCCAGGTTGACGATGATCATCTGCGCGCCTTCAAATCGCCGTCGCCAGTCCTAGTCTCAGATATCCCCGAGCGTCGTGAACCTCCAGGTTAGTGTTTGTTTATGTTATCTAATGTTGATATATATATTTTTTTTTTTTTTGATGAGTTACTGGGATCTAATAGTAATTTCCCTGTTTCTGTACTTTCTTTGGTAGTTGAAGATGGCAACAGCCAAGATTCTGGAATGGTTATCTTTGAATCTTCTGTTGTGGAGGCTAGGTTATATGTAAAGAAAGCTCTATTAGACTATTTTACCACTTTAAGCTCCTTCCCACTTTCTTCTACTGGGGCCTGTAAGGAGTACAGAGCCTTGGCTGGCAAACAGGTATATGCTCAGATTATGAATATATTTGATGGATGCTTGGCTACTGCTGAGGAGGTTGAATTCACCAGAGTGGTGAGTCCCTATTTTTTTTTTTTTTTTTTTTTTTTTTTTTTTTTTTTTTTTTTTTTTTTGATAGTATTTATTGGTTGATTTACTGATTTTTAATGCTGATTTTTCTGTTTTTTATGTTGTTTTTTGCCTTAGTAGTTTTTCTGAATAAGCTGAATGGCTCTTTAAAGTCCAAAATAAGTCTCTTTTAAAGAGCAGTCATGTATGAATTTTTTTTCTGTCTAAAATCCCCACTCAAATCTTGAAATAAATCCCCACTTAGTCTGATCTTGAGAAATATGGTTTAACCTGAGAGGCAGCAAACCTCCTCTTGAGTGAGGTTCCATCCAACTCTTGAAGCACATAAGACCCTCCTTTTTCTTGTTCTTGAATCCTATAAGGGCCATTCCAACGGTTCTCAAACAGCTTACCCCATTGAGAGTCCAAACTTTTATTATAGGCCAAGACCAAACTCCCTGGCACCAATGGTTTTCTGACTGTTTTCTTACTATTTTGAGCTTCCAAGGATTTTTCACGAGACCCCTTCATCTTCCTGTAAGCAGCTTGAATGATTTCTTCTCTTTTTTCTATCTGTAGGGTCCTTGCCACTAATAATTCTTCTGTTGAAGTCACTTCTGACCAGTCTGTCCCTAAATAAGTTTCTAGTTCCAGATCCACAGGAAGTATAGCTGATTGGCCAAAAACAAGCTCATAAGGACTGTAACCGGTGGTCCTTTTGGTGGAAATTCTGTCTGCAAACAAGACCAAAGGTAAGTAGTGACGCCATTTCTTTCCATCCCTTTCACAGAGTTTGACCAAAGCATCCTTTAGTGGCTGATGGCCCCTTTCTATCATTCCGTTAGCTTCAGGGTAGTAAGGTGTTGTCACTTTCACTTTGGTTCCAGCTTTGGTTAGTGCTTGTTGTAGTTCTTGTCCAAATTCTGGGCCTCCATCCACCACCACGTTCAGGGGTAATCCATATTTATATATCCAGTTTTCCAGGAACCAGTCTGCCACTCTTGTTGCCTTAATCTTTTCCATCCCAACTGCCTCCACCCATCCAGAAAGGTCATCCCGTGCCACCACAAGGTATTTCCACTTCCCTGCCTTGATGTGTATTGTGTCCATGCTGACTCTTCCAAAGATTGTTGGAGCTCCAGTTGCTAATTTGATTTCTCCATGCTTTGCTGAACTTCTTTGTTGGCATGGAAGACAGGATTGGACCCATTTTTTAACTATCCTCCTCATATTTGGCCACCAGAATCGTAGTTTGGTTCTTCTGTAAGTTTCATCCATCCCTCTGTGGCCCATTTCTTCATGAAGTGCTTTCAGAATGGCTTTTTGGAGTTCTGGACAAATGACTACTATCTGTGGAAAGGGCTTGCATCTTCTCTTCAGTTTTCCATCAGACATAAAGAAAGTGGCTGATTTATGCTTAATATCTCTCCACATTTTGTCAGAGCATTGTTTAGGTCTGTTGAGTGTTTCCAAGTAGTACTGGAGGCCTTCCCATAGGTTTTGGCCATTCTTATCCACCCCCAAATTTGCAGTGTTGGTCTGTTTGATTCCAAATCCTGGGTGCGGCTGGATCCACTTTTCATCTTCATCCAGGTCTGCAGCTTCTTCTTCTTCTGGGTCAGGGGGTCTCCTGGACAATCCATCAGGCATAGTGAAGGTCTTCCCAGGCACGTGGATCAGTTCAAAGGAAAATAGTTGAATAAATGCTACCCATCTAGTCATTGGAGCATTTGGAAGGCTGGGTGAATTGATCATTTCTATCAGACTCTTGGCATCTACTAATAACTTGAAGTGCTGGCCCCAGAGGTATATTTGAAGCTTTTTGAGAATTCTGGCCACCCCACAAAGTTCCAGCTTGGACTGGGAATATTTGGATTCTGTTGGGGAAAAGACTATGGATTCATACAAGACTGGCCTGTCCTTTCCTTTATCCTCTTGAGTTAAAACTGCCCCTGCTGCTATATAGCTTGAATCCACGGCTAACTTGATTTCTCCTGCTCCTTCATTGTAGTCCAGCTTCTTGAGAGTTATATCATATCCAACAATCTTCTTCAGCTTCTCAAATGCCTCTTGACACTTCTGGCTCCATTCCCAGTCTGCATCCTTGTAAGTTAATTTTCTAAGAGGTAAGGCCAGTTCTGATAATCCTGGGATGAACATTCTGACATAGACACATACTCCTAGGAATCCTCTGACATGTGTTGGGTTCTCTGGTTCTGGCCAGCTTACAACTTTGTTGAGCTGTTTTTTGGCAATTTTCCTTCCTTCTTTGCAGACTACATGTCCTACTAGGTCCAAGGCTGGAACACAACAGGCAAACTTCTTTCCGGATATGGTGAGTCCTGCTTCTTCAATTCTAAATAGTATTCTTTCCAGGGTGATAGCATATTCCCAAATAAATCTTCTGATTCCTGGGTTTTCTTTCAGGGTTTCTTGATTGTAGTCAGATTCTGGACCTTTAATTCCTCCATCATCTATAAAGATTCCTACGTTATTGGGTATTTCTTCTTGGAGGATCCACATCATCTGGGCTTGGTAAACAGCAACTGAATTAGTGGCCCCTTGAGGTAATCTTGTGAGTTGGAATCTTCCCAAGGGTGTTTCAAAAGTTGTCAGAGGCCTTGATTCCTGGGCTAATTCCCTTTCATCATATCCTCCCATTATATCACCAAGCCCATAGCAGGCCCTTCCAGTGAATGATTCAATGAGTTCTTCAGGATTGGGTGGTAGTCCTGAGTCTTTAATGGTGACCTTGTTTAATTTTTGTAAGTCATGTACCACTCTGAGTTTTCCATCTTGCTTTTTGACACAAAACACAGGGCTGGAGTAGGATGAAAAGGATTGCTCATATAAGCCAGTTTTGATTCTTTCTCTCACCAGCTCTATAAAGTCAGATTTGATAGCCGCGGGAATAGGGATTGGCCTCTGCTGCCATGGTTCATGTTTGATGACTGGGATAATATAGGGTTTTCCGTAAGTGTGTTTGAGAAGTCCTCTTTCCTCAGCGCTGAAGGCCAAACTTCCTTGTCTGAGCTTGATAACATGTTTGAGTAACTTGAGTTCTTCTTTTGATAGCCAACCAGGTGGGCCAAAGTTCACTACTTTGAGCCTTTCTTCAGTTATTTTTGGAGTGGGAATGAATTCAGGAGGGAAAGGAGTTAAGGGAGTTCTATATGGATCTCTTGAAAGGGGAGGTGTACATAAAGGTGGGTTCAGATTTTGAGGCATTGGTTCATTTACTGGTCTAATTTTTTTGGTAGTTGATTTATATTTTGCAGCATTGACCTGCCAGTCCCAAGGTTGATTTTTAGG
The DNA here is from genome assembly GCA_002873125.1 of Puccinia coronata f. sp. avenae. Lineage (NCBI taxonomy): Eukaryota > Fungi > Basidiomycota > Pucciniomycetes > Pucciniales > Pucciniaceae > Puccinia > Puccinia coronata. Next base: position 8,459 of record PGCI01000135.1, on the reverse strand, counting down.
CACCCTCCATTTTTCTACTTCCGGAAGGTGCCAGAAGCCAAAAAATGACTAGAGGTTGAAGAACTGTTTACTGGAAAGGTGGTTTCCCATTTTTGATTTTTAGGGATTAGAATGGGTACTAAATAAGTTCTGTCCTTGTCCTTGATTGATAGAGATTCTGCCCCTTCTTTTTGGAACTTGATGGTGGCTGAGGCTGAAACTAGAAAAGGCTTCCCTAGTATTGGCTGAACATCCCCAGAAGAAATCCAGAAGTGGACTGGTTTGGTGATGGAGCCAACTTTGACTGGTACATTCTCTGCAATCCCTATAATTTCATTCTTGTGGCCTCCTATCCCTTTCAGGTTCATCCTCTTTTCTGTTACTATGAGCCCCATTCCACAAGCTAATCCTCTTGATAGGACATTTACCATAGATCCATTATCCAGGAGGGCTTTTAATTGTTTCCCGCTAATGTTGATGTTGATGTATCCAAGAGGGCAGGCATAGTGAGCTGGGTGAGTCTTGCTGTTCTCTTCCTCCTCATCTTCAGAATCTGAGTTGGCTCCTGCTGTATTCACTGATTTACTCATGTCCATTTCAGTAGAGTTTATTGGGATTCTCCTGGGATTGGTCCTCTTCTTGAATACTTCTATAGCTCCATGAGAGATGGCAAAAACTTCCCCATAAGTGAGTTCAATTCTTCCATCCATGAGCATTCTGTTGACCACTTTTTCTTCTGTGTCTGGGAATTCCTTAGCTAGGGGCCTTTCCAACATGGTCTTCTTGGGGGCCTTTTCCTTGGGATTTTTGATGACTTCTTCACTATCCTTAAACTGGACCTTTTTGGATGGTTCCTCAGGTGCTGTGTTGATGGGTTCTGGGTCAGGATAATTCTTTCTGGCAATTTCCATAATTCTTTCAGCTTCATCGTCCACATCCATTACTTGATCATTCTCCTTTCTGACCCTCTTGTAGGGTGAGTTCCTTCCTCCAGGCTTCTCTGACTCCTCCTTCTCTTCCCCTTTCCTAGTCCTTTTTGCGGCGTCACTCTCATAGTTGGTGGAGTCCTCAAATTCTAATTCCTCCAGCTTTCCAAATGAGGTCTGTGCTTCAGGAACCTTTTCTTCTTTCTTCAGTTCTGATCCAGGGGGTATTTTGATTATTCCTGGCTGACTAGATTTGGCATAATATTGATCCACCGCAGTTTTAAAGGGTCTACTTCTTTCAAAGGGAACAACACTTCCATCAGGTAGTTTTATTTGTCCTCCTTCCCTCTTGATTAAGCCTTCAATTTCATCATGGTTGGCCAGATTACACCTTCCTGTAGAGTGCCCTTTTAGGTGACAGTAATGACAGAAAAAGGATTCCGGGGGTCTGGTGTTTTGGGCTGGGGTATAGGGAACATGGCTGGATTGATAGAAAGTGGAAGGTTTCTTCTGGACATTCCAACTGGCCAGGGTCTTGGTGATTTCTTCAATAGCCTTTTCTGGACTAGGAGCTTTGTTTACAGCTGACCTCTGGCTAACATTCTTCTCCTGAACTTCCTTACTGAAGGCTTCCTCTTCCATCTGTAGGATTGAGAGAGTTTTGAGTTCCTTATGGATGTACTTGATGATAACTTGATATGGCGGAAGAAGATATGATCCATCAATGGCCAGGTTCATTTGGTTATCTCTTATTAACTCCTTGTTGACTGATAGGCGAAGATCTGGAGTGAGACAGTTGAGTACTGAATGCCTAATTTCCTCCACACTGGCCATATGTCTACATCTAACTAGATAGTTGACTATAGTATCCAACTTAGTGCTGAAATCTTGAAACACCTTCAGGGTCTTGATCCCTCCTTCTGTCCTGGCCTTATAGATTAAGTTGTCCAGGCTTTCCCTAGTGTACTTCATCAGGGGCATCATCTTTCCCCATCTTTGGACCATCTGGTATTTGAGGAGTTCCCAATCATTATTGATCTTGCCAGTCATGTCTCTGATTTCTTTTAACAGGTTCTGATCTCTGATGAAGGAAGAAATTTGGGTAGCTATATCCTCTGCTTGAGCTCCATCTTGGACCGCGGCATTCTCCAGTTCAGCAATAAAGTCCAAAATATCCATGTTGGTGCCATCAAAGAATAGGTCCTTCTTGGTTGGTTTGATCTTGATAACTCTTCTACCAAAAGGAGTGGGATTGTAGGCTGGAAGTTGGATAACACGATCTAGGAAGTGAGTAGTAGGATTTGGGGGTGGAGGTTGCTGATAAAAGTTCTGATAATCCTGATGAAAGCTCTTCTGTTCAGGTTCTGGGGTATTTGGTGGGTTGGGCTGGTTGAATTCCCTATTACTGAAAGGATGAATTGAAGATGCTGAAGAGTCTGGACTTTTGTTATCTCTGTAGTTTTTAAAGGAAGGGATTTCCAGGTCTGCCATGTTGATTTTTGGCATACCGTGGAAAGAGTTTCTTCTGTTGTTGTTGCTTGGTGACATGGTGTATGTTATAAGGTGAGTTGTATAGTTTATTGAGTAAGTTGAAGTAGTGAGTTGGTGACTAAAACCTGTTGATCTTCAGGCCACTGTTGGGACACCACTTGTGGAACTACTCTTGATGGTAGAATAGAGCTTGAGAGGGATGAGTGCTTGAAGGGCTGCCTCTCGTAATAGCTGGGAGAGTTTGTTGAACAAGAATAAGAGTATGGACTCTTAAAGAATAGTGTGGCTTGGTGAAGATGCTTAGATATGTCTAAGATGATGGTTGATATGCTGATCTTCTAGCAGAGCCAGGTACCCAATTGCACCCAGGGAGGCTGATAGTAAGACTTATTTATTTAATAAGATGAGTGACTAATCTTCTAGCAGAGCCAGGTAACCAATTATACCCAGGGAGGCTGATAGTAAGACTGTGTCTTAGGTGGCAAGTAAATAACTCCTCTAGCAGAGCCAGGTGATATACCCAGGGAGGCTGATAGTAAGAATTAATGATATTACTTGAGTGAGTAGTGACCAGGGATGAGTACTGATGTATACAATCTGATGGTCTCCAGAATGAGGAGGGAGGAAACAGGCTCTTTATATATGTGTTGGGAGGAAAATAGAGGAGTGGCCAAAATGTGGTTGGAGGAATGAGAGAGAGAGAAGATAAATCAACTATAAGAGGCCTTAATGGCTGACTTGTGGTTCATGGAAGGAAATGGAACAAGGAAATGAGTAGAAAATGAGTAAAAGTGGCTGAGTTGTGGTTGGTGGAACATGATGGAAACTGTGGAAAGTTATAGTGGAAAAGAGGGCTTAAATGAGGAGAAAATATTCAAAAAGGGGCTTGCGGGACTTGAGGTTAACTTGTGGTTGGATTGTTGTGTGTGACAGCTGTGTGATTGTGTTGTGTTTGATTGATCCTGATTTGGGGCCTGGGTGCTTGATGTATTTCTGTAACCCCTCTTGAGACTTGGCCACCTGTATCTTTTCCCACATAACAAACCCCTCAAAGCTTTTATTTATTCAGGGTTTGGCTTACCACACCGGTTAATGCCGGCAGTGCAGCTGATTGAATAATTTATTGTTGAAGGCGGCATGCTTCAGAGAGCCTTGGATGTCGGGATCGTGATCCTCGTCTTTCTTCTGAATCTCCTTCTTTGTCAGTGGCAATTTGCATCCCGTTGCAATGGCGTTGGATTGTCTTGAGCAGGGTGCACAATCCACCGTTCCATCACAATGTTTGTAAAGATTTGAGTTTGTCCCACGGCCCTTCTTGTAAACAACTGTGCACCACTGGCACTTATACATCATTTTTTCTCCCTAGGAAATCAATGAATAAATAAATCAAGATCCTTTGAAATTGATTTGGGAGTAGAAAAATACCTTGTTGGCTTCGTTAGCATGAAAAGGGGGCTCAAAATAATCACGGACGTTGTCCAGTGGGCTGATTTTTTCCGTTTGGGATTTCTTGACCTTTGCATTTTCATTGTCTGCGTCCTGAACAAAATCAACAATGTCATCTGCTGCTTCAGAATTGTTGTTGATAACAATGACGGTTTTTGTCTTCTTGCACTTTGCTGCAGACCGTTTCTGTTTATGCTTTTTCCTGCATTGCTGATTGGTTTGAGTTTGAGTGACTGACTTGTTGGGATAGTTTCCCGTGTTGTTTTTCTTTTTCCTCAGTTCCTGTTTCTGTGTTATGTGCCTCTCACCTTTCAATCACATGTCACACAGTCTCCAGCTTACCTGAGAGCAGCGTGCGTGGAAGAAGTCTTTCCTCATCCTTCCACGTACCGCATCATCTGGCTCTCAGGTAAGTCCTCTGGTTTCTGTTCACTGTTTTCATTTTCTTTCCTTTTTCTCTCATCTGTTTTCTCCTCTCCATGTGGCAATTCACACATCCTTCCACGTACCGCATCATCTGGCTCTCAGCTCCCACATTAATTGCAACATGACTTGGCTTTGCTTTCAGAGTGGTTGTTTGTGGGAACTTCTTGGCTACTTTGTACAACAGCTCGCCTTCGTGAGTCACGACTAGTCCGAACATAGTTGGGATGAGAGCGTAAAGGTGTAACAATCCAAGTAGACTGGCGCAAGGGTGTTGGTTGAGGAGTGGTGGAAGATCATGGTGCCATGTTTTTGTGTTGGATAGGAAAGGATGATGGCAAGTGTACCAGTTTTGTCTGGAGCTGGACTTCTCAGACAACCAGCCTGATTCTGAAAAAGAAAAGAACCACCAGCCCAATTCACATACCAAAAGAAAGCCCAGGGATCTCACTCAGCCATCCATGCCCATTCTATCCCTCATATCCCACCTTCCTGATCAAGGCCAAACCATGTAACATGCAGGGTGGGATGACAATTCACCATTGGGAATCAACCCCCCCCCCCCCACCCACCACCTGGCAGTTGCTTCCCACGGCATGACCAGTTTTGGTATCCCTGACAGTTGCGACAGACTGCTTCTATCAGGACCCTGGCAAGCCCCTTTATATGTCAGTAACGAAAAATCCTGGATTTTGCCAAAATTCATACATTTTTCAAGCCCATTCATACACGTTTCATGAGTAACCTTTCCACCGAGGTGCGGGTTTGGGGGAGGGGGAATCCGGGATTATGGGGGGCCGGGGGTGCGGATGGCCCACCCCCAACCCCATAAAGTGATTTTTGTTCATTTTTTTGGCCAGATACCAAGAGAAATGATACCTCATGGATTTCTTCTGGCCATATTTTCACCTACAACATCTCAAATCCCAAAAAAATGCAGAAAAGAGTGAGAAAAGATGTAAAAAACTTGTCAAACCTCCTAATTGATCAAACATTCATACATTTCAGGTGAGTAACCTACATGGAAAAGATGGTCATTCATACATTCTTGGTGAGTATCATTTGGGGTTTTTGGCCAAAAATTCATACATTTTCATTAGGACGGTTCACATTGGGATTTTACGCATTTTTAAACCAGTTTTTAACCACCTTAATGGATAAAATTTCATAAAACATTCACACCTCTATATCTGGATGTTTTGGAAGATTTGGATGAAGCCAAATTCTAAGGCCATCCGCATTGGTTGGTTAAAAGTTAGGTCAACTTGACCTCGGGCCAAGCGGGGGTCAGCTAACCTGAAGCGCACGAGCGCATCGGTCAGGTTTGGCTGGGTTAGCTGACCTTCCCAGCCCATCAAACCTGGCCTTGCCTGCCTGTTTCCGCATTGGCAAACTCAAAAGAATTCAGTTAAAATCCTCCCCGAATGTCATCGCCACCATCATCTCCACCCCCGACAAATCGATGCCTGCAGTGGATGCTGGATGAACCCGATCCACTGGAAGAAATGCTTCAGTACCTTGACAGCGAAGATGAAGGGGTTCGATCCTACCACCGTGGTCCGGCTAAAGATCGACAGAGACTGGAGGGCGAAAAGAAGCTACATGCTGATTACTTTGCGGAGAATCCAGTTTACAGCGCCAAGGATTTTCAGCGCCGTTTTCGAATCACTAGGACCCTTTTTGACAGGATACTCAGTGATATTGTGGATCACGATCCTTACTTTCAACAGAAGAAAGTAAGCATTTTTTTTCTTTTCTTTTTTTATTCCTATTTACTGATCTTTTTTTTGCAGGATTGCACAGGGCTTCTTGGTCTGAGTACGGAACAGAAAATTACATCCTCGTTGAGGCTGTTGGCATACGGAATTGCATATGATGCAACGGACGAATACACTCGGCTAGCTGAAACAACCTCTCGGAAAACTTTGTATCGTTTTGTTGAAGCCATCAACGAGATGTACGGATATGAGTACTTGCGCCGACCAAATGCAAATGAATTAAAGCAAATCCTGTTGGATAATGCCAATCGTGGCTTCCCTGGATGTATTGGCAGCCTTGATTGCACCCACTGGGCCTGGAAAAACTGCCCGGTGTCTCTTGCTGGGACGTATAAAGGGAAGGAGAAATATCCAACCATTGTGCTGGAAGCTGTAGCCACCCAGGATCGGCGTTTTTGGCATGTGTTCTTTGGAACACCCGGAGCTTTGAATGACTTGAATGTGCTCGATAAATCGGACCTGTTTGAAGATACGCTTCACAAGAAATCGCCTCATATCAGCTTCAAAATAAACGGCAATCACTACAACTATGGGTACTATCTTGTTGACGGTATTTACAACAATTACGCCACGATGATCAAGGGAAATTCGACTTCTACGGACAAAGCTTCGAGGAATTTCACGAAGGCGCAGGAAGGGGCGCGCAAGGATATTGAATGCGCTTTTGGACACCTTAAGGGACGATTCCAAATTATCGAGCGCCCTGGTCGCAGCTGGAGTCAGAAGAGAATGGAAGAAACAATTTACTGCTGTGTGATACTACACAACATGCTTATTGACGAAAAGAAGGAAGACCGACCGCTCCCCAGGACTCTCCCATTCAATACAGTAGTCACTCCACCCAATCCTAATCAACCTCGGCTCAGTCAAACAGAAATACAGTTTCGGAAGATGGATATGAATTCTGAGCTCCAGCACGCATACCTTACTGAAGATCTTATCAAGCTCCATTGGCAACGTCGTGGAGGAGATCAAGGGAACAAAGATGGTGATACAAGCGACTCTGACACACAAATTTCTTGATTTCTCCTTGTAGTCGCTTTTTTAATTGGTTTCTTAGGTTTTATCAGTATTGTCTCTTGTTTTTTGATTGCTTGCTCATTTTCTCTCCTGTTTTTATTTATCAGTTTCTCATTCTTTATCAGTGTCATGACACTGTCGTTCCAATCTTTCACTTTCTCTTCCTTTCATCTTGTATTCATCAAGTAGCAAGACACAATTTTTATTTAGTTGATTGAAAAAAGCATATCGTAAAACATGAAATAAATAAATCGTTTGACAGGAAGGGAATTTTGAAAAAAAAAACAAGGCTAGTTGAAAAAAATTGATAAGATGATTGTAGTATGAATCTGATAAGACTTGCACCAAAAATAAAATCAACATAAGTATGGAAGAAAATTAGAGAGGGTAGAGAAACGAACTTGCCTATAAGTTTGTGAGGCTTGGATCAACAACCCTCCCCACAAAGGAATCTTCATCAGGCACACTGCCTTGTGATTCGGAACGCAAAGCACTTCTTTGCGAATCAGAATGCAATGCACTCGGCAAAGCACTTGCTTGCGATTCAGAGAGCGGAGCAAAGTCGCTGAGGTTGGGAAGATCTTGATCAAGAGGATCTTGTTCGCTTGATTGATAATCTGAGTGATGATATAAATGCGGCTCGCTTGATTGGTGAGACAGATTGTTTTCTTTCTTCTTCTTGGATGCCTCGTTTTCTTGCTCTTGATAGTTGTGAAGTATCTTCCTTTTCTTCATGAGGAAGTATTCCTTTGCCATGTCGTCCATATTGGAGACATCTTTCTCCATAATATCCATCTCCATCCGCTCGCGATCCATCTTGTTTTTCTCGGCATCGTTATCGGCTCGTCTCTTCTGGATTATGTTGGTACTCTCTTGTAGCTTGTTTGCAAGCACCATTTCATTGCCTCGCTTGACGCCCTCCTTCGCACTTAACTCAAGCATTTCAATTTTCTTCTTAGTAAGATCATCGGAAGCGGCATTCTTTTTCGCGTTCTTGATTCCTGTTGGTCGTAGTTCAGTCCGAGGGGTCTCCTCCGATGCCATCACTTCGATTGCGTTTGAGCTTGGCTGGGCAGTAGAGGAATCGTCAGGTGCGGCTGGTCTTTTGAAACGAGATGGTTCAGTCTCGCGCCACTTTTCGTACTCTCGGAGGATGAGCCAGCAAGATTCTAGAGTGAAGACCTTCCGAGTTTCGTTGTAGTACGATTCCTTGGCAATCCTCATGTAATCAAGTTCGGTAGTTCCAGACGGGGGATTCCTCTTGATTTTGTTGTAAATGGCGGCAAACTTGAGTGTCGTTTTTCGAATGAAATCCCACCTAGAAAGAATTAAAATGTTTCAGCTGATAATTGGAGCCAAACAAAATGAAACAAGGGGATTACCTGTTTGATAAACT